>JAXCLQ010000002.1:4285843-4297451 GCA_035584115.1 Cedrela odorata | reverse complement strand
CACTGACATTGCAACATACATTCAGCTCTGAGAGTCTCAGAGTCTTGCCCTTTTTTTTTTTTTTTTTGGGTTACAGCTTTGTAATTGTAGTTTGTAGACCCATCGCCATTGCTGATTTCACTTACCTTAATTTTCAAGTATTGAATTTCCTACCAAACATTTGTGATTTATTCAATGTATATTGATTAATTTGTTATTTATTAATCATATTAATAGTTGACTAAACCAAACCTCCTAACTTCCCCACTTGCCCCCGAGATTAAAAGTGTATTGTATTATTCGGAAGCAACTGCCTATAGCATTGATATATTCTTCTTTCATAATAAAAAGTGTCTTGACTTTGTTCTTAGAGAATAAAATTTACAACGACAATGATGTTCCACCAAATGAGATGGACATTTAATATTAGCAATACTGACATGGTATATGTTGGAGATATTGATTGAAACAACAAATATTGAGAAAAGAAAAACACTATTTTACTTTATGATTATTTGATTATTTACAATGCACAACTAATAACAATTATCTAATACCATCTAATACTTAATTAACAACTAACAACAATAAATAACACAACTATTTAACACCACCGCAAACATAAGATAGCCTAGTAGAAACAAATTAGAGTTTCAAAAGTAAGAATTCTAATTTAGTAATAAAGAAAGAGTTAAAGAGGAAAACTACATAATTTGATAGACTTAAACCGAGAGGTTTAAGAAAGCCTGTCGTTTACGCTAAAGAGCAACAAAATTCAGGAGGTTTAGAAACATACTATACATTCTTCAAACATGAGGACAACAAAATCTGATAGACTTGAAAACTTGAAAGTAACAATAATGTGGCCAACAAGAGCATAGGGATCAGGAGGCCTAAAAGAATCTGGGAAGAAACTAAGAGAGATCCGAAAAAATCTAGAAAAAAAAAAAAGAACATAAATTAAATTTAGATGATAAAATTTATGAGAAGAAGAGTAGAAAGTTTTGAAGGACTTAGATGATAGAATTTTGAAAACTTAAATTGTAAAAATAATTATTTAAAATTATTAGTTAGACTGAAGTTAAATTTATGGGGTCTAAATGAAATTGAGCGTAAAAAAATTTGAAAACTACAAATTCAGAAATGCATGCGAGATTTTGTGGCTAAACGCAAGAAAGGGCAGCTGAACAAACTGGAGAGTCTTCTAGATCACGATCAGGACCGCCGGTTAATGAGGATTGGAGTAAAATTAGTGGTGAAACAAACAAACCCCAAAAAGAGTGATGCGTAAAATACAAACGAAGTTAGTTAGTATAGCGATACAAAAGAAGAAGACGATGGAAACAACGGGCATATATAAACAAAATAATTAATAAATAAGAAAACATTTTACCAAAGCTCCTGATTTACTTAATGATTACTTTATTATAATTATAGTACAAAGATAAAAGTCTTAACATTATGGACTTGGTTACTTAGGCCGAAAGGGGCAAAGGAAAAGAACGGGCCGGTTTACGGGGCCTGGGACGTTGAGAGACTTTCCATCAGGTGACTTGTCCAGTCATGCATGCTGTACAGGATGGGGAAAAGAGAAAGTGAGCGTAGGAAATGAACGGCTTTTGATTGATTGGAGTGTGGTGGTGCCCAGCTCTTCTTCCTTCTGTTTATATTTGCATTTTTGAATAAAATGAAGCAACGTTGAAGTGAATATCTACGTATAGAAGAGAAACGAGAAAAGAGAAAAGTGAGCGAGTATTCAAGGCCGAAGATGCTCGGAGAATGTGGGAGGAAATTGGAGGCAGAGAAGCGGGTTAAATCCACCCAAATTCCTTTGCGAATCGGGTTAAATCTAATCGAGTCTCCATCCTACAACTCTCCAATTACAAAGACATAGTTTCTTCTCACAAAGGCTCCATCAACTCTCTCCAGGTACTGCTTTTCTTTTTCTTTAAATAACTCATCGTTGCTTCATCTCTGTGGCTCGAATTTCAATTTTCCCGACTTAGCAACTATGGCTTGTAATTCATCGTTGCTTCATTTCTGTGGCTCGATTTACAGGAAGCTATGTTACAGTTATAAGTTTATTTGTAATTTAAATTGTAGTTAATGTGTCAGCTATGAATTTGAATTTTAAGTAAGAATCGGTTTAAATGGTAGAATTAAGAAAAGAGCGCGAACTAAGTGGTGGCGAACGACGTGATCTTTCTTGGTTTATTGAAAAATATAGCTCCAAATTATGCTGCTTTGAGAAAGTTTGCAGATGTCTGTGCTCCTGTTGGCAAATTATAGTAGTATGTTTTGAATGTAATCTTAATCTTACCTTTCATTTAGGAACTTTAGAGCCTACCTGTTTTGACCATGAAATCAGGTTGATTTGACAGAGGGACGTTTTTTGATATCTGGTCCATCCGATGCTTCATTGGCTGTTTATGATGTTCAGCGGGCCACAGATTGGCGGTCTTATTGGAAAGCACAAGAGTGTATTTGTTGTTGACAAACTGCAAGAACATGGGCACAAATATGCTATATCCTCAGCCATATGGTATCCTATTGACACAGGATTATTCGTAACGGGATCATATGATCATTATGTAAAAGTATGGGATACTAATTCCACTCAGGTATTAATACCCATATATATTTTCTCATCGTGTTCTATTTTCTTCCGTGTCATTCCAGGGCCTTTGAAATGGTTCAGATATTTTTCTAATTTATTTATTTTGTTTCATAGGTAGTAATGGATTTCAAAATGCCTGGAAAGGTTTATAGAACAGCCATGTCTTCATTAGCTACATCCCATATGCTAATTGCTGCTGGAACAGAAGATGTTCAAGTTCGACTTTGTGACTTTGTGATATTGCTTCTGGGGCATTTGCTCACACATTGTCTGGTCACCGTGGTATGTTGATGGTTTAGTGAAATTACTCTGTTTCTTTTCCTTCTTTGCCCATGTTGTATCAAGTCCTTTTTAACAATCATCATCAGGTTTGAGTCCACTGAGTTTTAAAAATTTTTCATAGGTGTCATAGTTAACTCTCTCTTACTGATACAAACAAAATCTTAGAAAATTTTATTATAGGTCCTGATTATACGAGACAAGAGGCTCTTGGTAACCAGTTTAAATTGGGTACAGAAATATAAGTCTGCATATGTTATTTTGATGATGGCAGATGGCATTATGACAGTAGAATGGTCTACATCCAGGGAGTGGGTTTTAGTAACGGGGGGATGTGATGGTGCAATACGTTTTTGGGACATCAGACGTGCAGGGTGTTTTCGTGTTTTGGACCAATCACAGGATCAGCTGGGGACACGCCCACCTCTCCTAGAACGTTCTGCTGCAAATAAGGTACTCGTCTTCTCAGCATGAAACACATGCTTGATTGAGAAATGTCTTTATATTGCTAAGCAATGTCCGCTCACTAACTTTTCATTTCATAACTGTTTCTAGAAGTGAACCCTTAGAGAGTGGTTTGCTCCTTTTTTTTAACCAACTCTTTGTTGTTCTTAGGTGTCATGCATATTCCATAATATGATATTCATGTGTTGATTTCATGCTTGAAAATAAGTCTTGCATGCGTGTCTATATTCATTTTATGTTTATTTATATTGTTAATAATGATAAGCTAATGCAGCATAGTTACAATGATGTAAGCCCCTCCTGATCCATGTGACAGTGACACAGCTACAAGTTTGTTCAAAATGGACCTGAGGTTGGTCACATCAGGGTATATAAACTAAAATGTAACATATTAATAAAATGATGGTTATGGGCGGTGACCACCAGATAAAACACGTGTAGGATAATGCTTCCTGCATCGGTTCTGGGTTTTGGTCATAGCTGTTATTATTTTTTTTTTATATATATAATTTTTTTTACCATCCATCTGTAAATATTTTACTGGAAATTCATTAAATAGCCATGAAATGCAGTTAGCCTTTAAAATGGAATATTCCCTGTTTCATTAATTAACAATATTCTTTCTATTCTCAATCAGGTTTCAACATCAAAGTCACTGCCAGCAGGGCAAAATTTGTCTGGAAAACACAGGGCACAACAAAAGAAATCTGCTAATGGAAATGGTGTAAAGCGGTCACCTATTGGTTGAATCCCAGCCAAGGGATCTGTGAGACAGAGATTGCATCCAGGGATGTTGTCCAGTCAGGATCGAGCCACTGCTCATTATGGGGCTGTTACTGGTCTGAAAGCAACAGAAGATGGAATGTATCTTCTCAGTGCAGGTTGGTTTTGTCCACTTGCTAAAGTTATTAAAATATTTATGTTTTAAATATACATAATTTAGTTTTTGATAAATGTTATTAATCATAATAAATAAACGCTTATTGTAACTTCCATGGCGAATCATACTCTGGAACTTTATAACTGCAGTTCTTTAAGTGCTTATTTTGACATCTATATTTAATGAGCTATAATGATACTCAGTAGAAGCAAACAGTTTTCTTCTAATTGCAAATCATAAGAGCTCTCTCTCTCTCTCTCTCTCTCTATATATATATATATATATCAATCTGCTTTTAAATATCAGGATCTGATTCAAGAATAAGGTTGTGGGATGTTGAATCTGGCTGCAATACACTTGTCAACTTTGTAACTGTTCACCTACAAACCAGCAAGGCAATTCAGTTAGCGACAACTCAGGATCCAGCTGTTGTTTTTGTTCCATGCATGACAGCTGTCAAAGTAAAACATCTTTCTCTCCCGATCTTTCGATTTATTCTAAACGTGACTTGACATTTGAATGGAACGCATTTACCATTTTTCGGTAACCTTAGGTTTGTTTTGAATTCTTTAGGCGTTTGATGTCTGGTCAGGTAAGAGATGCCTGACATTTCGTGGCCACTACGAATGTGTCAACTGTTGCTGGTTTAGTTCCCAGGGGCAGGTACAAACTTAGTCCTTGATGTTTTCCAAGGTTCAATTAATTAATGCTGTATGAACAAGACAAGGAAATAAATTAGCATTTTAACTCTTCAAGTCATTTTATCCATTATGAGCTTAGAGCCCTTGTCCTACTGAACATACAAAATCAGATTTATGAAACTTGCAATTAGGACAACATTTGCACTCTTTCTTTTTCTAATTCAAAATTGATGCCCTGGGGCATTGTATTAATCTTTGTGAAGCATTTTATAGAAAGAAGTAGAAAGAAGAAGATATACAATCTGTATGTTAGTCAACAGGTGTTCATTCAAGACAGAGATATTAGTCAACAGGTATTCATTCGATAATTTGTATTTTCATTTCAGTTTGTTTTCAAAGATTAAAATTTCAAGGCGGGGAACCAATGATTCATAAAACAGACTTATTCTTGATTAGTTCACTGGTGTCACCATTTTGCTAATTCAGCTGGTTGATATGTGAGTGTGTATAATAAGGGCCGTCATGCTCTAGAATAAATCAGACTGTCTGATACTGATCTGCCCATTGTTACAGGAACTATACACAGGGGGCAATGATAGACAAATTCTTGTCTGGTCTCCATCCAGATTTACGTCCGATGAAGTGGTAGACCATTTGAATTCAATTGCAATTTGTTTTACATCTGATGTTAAGCCATAATAACCGTCAACGAGCATTTATCTTATTTATCTGGGATGGACATGCAGGATGCAAGATCTAGACAATTGGAGCGATTTGAGTTATGTTATATCCGTGAGTTCCAGATATCAAGACTACTATCATTTACTTTTACTCATACGATAACTCTCTGTTCAGTTTTCTGCAGGTCCTCATATACCCTGGCGTTATTTGCTTGTTTGGCGTCTTTTTGGTCAGTCCAAATGTCAGATTTATGCATGTTACAGTTTGAATGTATAAGATCTCAAATTACTAATCCCAAGTACATATATTTATGTTCTATTCCTCGAATTACACAAAAGAATTTGAACTATTAATTTAGGTTGTGGGTCTAAACAATTTGGCTATGTTGTTTGACATAAAATCATCAAAAGCAAACAACTGAATTGAAAGTAAAGAACATGTTAGAGATAGGAATGGGCAAATCAAAATCTGTTTAACTGTTGCTTCCATGGCAGCCAACTTCCTAGTTTAGCTAAACGGATCTTCCTCAAGAGTTTCTGGCACATGGTGGTATCCTGAAAATCCAGGAAAGTATAATCCAAGTACTGCAATCTCTCAGCATCTGTCAACTCGGAGAACCCAAATTTAGTAGTCCATGTATGAAGCAAATCAGGGACTGCAGGTAATACCAATCTCTCAACTCCTAACTCAATAAGTAGCTTTTCAAGTTCATTCATTAGAATACGACACATTCCATGTCGGCGGTATTGAATTCTCGTAGCAACAAGAGGAATCTCGGCAACTTTTGCGTAGATTCTGACGGTACCTGCAGAAATTACTTCTTCATTTCTCTCCAGAAGCAGTGTGTAGAATCCTTGATAGTTTAGACGGTTTAGGTCTGCTGGTCGATTGAAGATAACATCTTCAGCAAGATCTCTGCCGGTGAGAACATCTTTAACAGGCTCAAAGCATTCATGCATCACTTCGAGAGCGACATTCAACTTGCTCTGATTCTCCATAAACGCCTCCATCTCATTCGAGTCAGTAGCATCCTGGTGATGTTCGTTCTCCATTGACTTCAATAATCTCCAGGTTAAATTATCCACGCCTAGCGAAAAGGGTTTCCCTAAAATCTCACGAAGGCAAGAAGAAACAGTTTCACATCTATCGCTGCAAAACCATTTATTTTGATAACAGTTATTCAAGTTATCTACTCCTCTACTCTTCTTCATGCACCCCATATGAAATTTGTGGTGACATTGGTCACAAGTTTGAGCAATATCATCAACCAGGGGATGCTCAGTATTCTCTTCAAATTTGCCTTTGCCACAGATTCCACAACAGCATGAAGCACAGAACCAGTTCCCATTTGGAAGATCTTTCAAACCAAGGCAGCTCTGGTGAAACGATGAAGGACAGTTATCGCACAAGATTAGTTCGCCTCCGTATCGGCAAATAGAACATATTTCGTCATTGTTATCTTCGTAATTGGCCTTGATTTTGTCCTGCTGCTGCTTTCTTGTGGAACTTCTCAGCTTCTTCTTGCATAATGTTTGCTCTTGACAATCTATCAAAGACTTTCCATCTTCATCCACAATAATGTTGGCTGTTGGCCTATGTTTCTGGCTGCCGGCATGAGCTTCAAATCCACTAAGTGTAAACACCTTACTGCAACAATCACATTTGATCCCATCACGACCAATCCGGCCTTTTGCCAATGGACCATTCTTGCCACGGCAATGCTCCTTTGTCCTTGTCAGCACCACGTTGTTGTCTATCTGCCAAGACAGTATAGTTCGAGGTTTGCTGTTTGAAGAACTAGGAAGTGTCTCCTGCCGAGCTCTTTTGCTTGATCTCAATGTACGGCTAGCTTGACTACGCTTTTGTTCTTCTTTGACACGCCTTGGCTCTGGGAGACCGACCATCTCATTCACTATTCCGGCTGCTCCAAGATGCGATGAATTATTTTCACACTTCCTCTTTCTTCCACGCTTTCTTGGCTGCGAGGCATTTGAAGATTCTGTAAGAGGTGTACTTCCATTCAATGGTGCTAAATCTTCTTTGGGATTCATACTTGTAGGAAGAGAAGATGGCTTCCTGCTAGTATCCGCACCTTCAAAATTTCCTCCTTCATCTATGCAGCCTTTGCATGCTGTTTGAAGAGAATGGTAAACTGTTCCACTTGGTGAAGTGTAGCGCAATTCTCGTCTATTTCCCTTTCTTGCATACCAAAACGACCACCCCATGAATGCAAGATGCTTCTTTGCTTTCAATAACATATCCGCATTGCTCTTTCGTTTCTTCTCTATTCCATGATTGTACCAGTACACCACAGCTTCTGGGCAATACTGGGTTTCAACTACCTTTGTATCATCAGGACCCGAAACTTGATCATTACAACAGTCATCGTCGTCGTCATCATCAGGTTCCTGAGAAGAAGATACCACATTATCTTCTGCTATCTGTCCATCTTGCAAAACATCAGAACTAACATCATCAGTAGATTCTCCCAATTCTCGACAAACTTGACGAAGAGAAAGGTAAAGCTTTCCACTAGGAGATATATAACGAAATACGCCTTTACAACTCACATATTCTATTTTCCATCCCAGAAAACGAAGATGTCTCCGAACATCACTAATGAGAGAATGATTCCGTGTACCTCTAATTGAAATATATTCAGTGATGAGTTTGGAGTAAAACTTAGGTCGAGAAATCAGGTCAGAGGCAATCGCCATTATTATATCATTCAACTGGGTTCTTAATTAGTAGGCTAAACAAACGAAAAGTTTACCCTAATCTCTTCAGAAATCAAGATTCATAACCTCAAGAACAGTTTAGGAAATTTGCCAACTCTAGCCAAAGAACTGAACTAGAACTAGGGTTTAATGAGTTTATTTGCCTTGGAGTGCACGGAATTATTTTAGTTACAGTGAATGACTGCATTCTCATTCTATTAAGTATTCTTTTCTTTTCTTTTCTCCTAGGAATATCATACTTTATTTAGGTATTTGTGCTTTGATTAGTATAAAAATATGCTCGCGGCTTTTTAATTTTTGACTCAATATCTTGAGATTCTTTAAATGTTAGATGTAATTAAACAGTTGATTGCCCGAGCTTATTGTGCATTATGACTAATTCTTCATATCTTTTTTAATTTAAAGTTATTGATAGTTAATTATTGACATTAAATCTAACTAGTCCTTAAGATCATATTTGTCCACCAACCGTCAGAACACAGAACACAGAAAACGCCAATTTGCAATTAGTAGGAATAACGTGGTGCACCAATTCCTTGTGTAACATTACATAACAAAATAATTTGAGTTTCTCTTTTAGACTTTTAAGCCAGTAATGAATCACTGCGCTGCTCCATGTTTTGATTTGAGCCACCACTTTGCTCATCACAGATATTTTAATTTTATAAATATCTTAAACAATGCTGCAGCCCACTTGTTAACTCACAAATATTTTAATTTTATAAATATCTTAAACAATGATACCGCCCACTTGTTAACCCAGTCAACAAATAGGCCTGCTCGTTCCTTCAGTAAAAGTCAGACCCAGTTCCAGGCTTGACAACTCAATGGTTTTCCCATTGGGCAAGGCTAATCCAACAAGTTTAGTCAACAGATTCCTACCAATTATCTCTTTCTTTGCAGATACGATTCGTCTATTAAACACGACAAAGAATGAAGACTTTACAAACACTATGTATTGCAAATGTATCATCAGACAATTTATAATCAATCAACCCATTAAGCCAACCAGGTTGATATCTCCATTGAAGATCAAAGACCCAAAAATAGGCTTCAATCCTCGAAAATGGATCCAGCGATCTGGAACAGGTTACCAGAGGAACTTCTTGACCATGTCCTCTCTTTTTTGCCTCTCAAAACTTTCTTGAATTTGAGATCAACTTGTAAGCGTTTCAACTCTCTTATTTTTTCACCTTCTTTTGTGTCCAAGTATTCTTCTTCTTCTTCTCCTTCTTTCTCTTCTTTTCTTTTGCTGTCTCACCCTCAGTGTTATCAACGCTTCCCTCTCTATGACTTCAGTCTTGGAACCTGGCGCGACTTAGCTCTTTCTCACTCTCTTTTACTACACTGCGCTGATACTGCTTCTGGTCCAGCTACTCTTTTACCCTGCCCTGATGCTTTTGCTTCATCTACACTTTTATCATCATCTAATGGGTTATTTTGCTTCTCTCTTCCTAACTTATCTTCTTTTCTTGTGTGCAATCTACTGGCAAAATCTGCAAGAATCATCGATTTCCCAACTTTCCCTTTTGCTTTTGAGATGCTAACTCTGGTTTTTACCCCATTTGGTTATAAAATCTTTATGCTTTTTACAAAATCATTATCGAATTTAGCCTTTGTTTATGATTCAAGGGACCGATCTTGGAGTAAATTCGATGGCTTTCCGTCGGTTCTTAGTCAAAATAATCATCAAGAAGGAGTGTTCTGTAATGGTTCACTGTATTTCACCAGCTCAGAGCCATTTTCAATAGTGCGCTTTGATTTGGACAGTGGGAAATGGGACAGAACCAATGATATGTTGCCTGACCAGCTTACTTTTGTTAGGTTGGTGAGTAATGGTGAAGGCAAGTTATATTTGATTGGTGGAGTTGGAAGAAATGGGATTGCAAGGAGCATGAAATTGTGGGAATCGGGTGATGGAGGGATGTGGATTGAAATGGAGAGCTTGCCTAATATGATGTGTAAAAAGCTCATGTCTGTTTGTTACCACAATTATGGGCATATTTATTGCTTTTGGCATCAGGGGATGATCTGCGTTTGCTGCTATACATGGCCAGAGATTTTGTGTTATAAGGTTTCTAGGAGGATTTGGCATTGGCTCCCCAAATGCCCTTCATTGCCTGACAAATGTAGCTGTGCCTTCAGGTGGTTTTCCTTTGTTCCAGATTTGTATGCTTTGGTTTGAGCTATTCCCCTTCATATTTCAGTTTGTAATTCTGTTCGGGTGGTTTTGGTCTTGCTGAATTAGATGTTATTACCTTTTATTCATCTTTTTCTTAGATCTATGTAAATTTTATAGAAATGAAATTCATATTCTCGTTTTTAAGCTGCTGTATAGTACAAGAATTTTGTCTCTGTGCTTGTGATTTCTCTTCATATTTACACTACTGGGTCACCACCCTCTCCTTCAATACAGTTATAAGCATATACTGAAATTTTAACATCTAGAATTTTCTGGGCAACTAACGTATGAACCAATGGTGGCCATAGCTAAATGGAGGCATCTACATCAACAAAAGCCTATTGTTGTAGAGTATGGATTCTATTAATAGAATGCCACTTTCTCAGGTCTCGGTTACTTTCGGGAACAATCATTAATGAAATATTAAACACAAGAGCAACTATCTGTACTACAGTGAAACAGGAGACTTTTACATATTAAGTTATCTTGCCCAATCAGTGACGTCTGTACTTTAAAAAATAAAAAGTCTAATAAAATAACTAGATCTTGAATAAACCATAATAGGAAATTTGGCCTTCCACGTTTCCACAATATTATAAGATAATTAATCTAATGCATATCAAACACATTAAAAAAATGCTGAACAAATTGGAAAAGAGTTGGAAGTATGCGTTGGACCTCGTCTTTGAGCTTGGTATAGGGTGGTTTTGATTCTGACATTTTGCTAGGACGGCATTGGATGTTCCACTAAGTTTCCAACGTGACAGATGCAAAATGAAAAAGTCTTGCAAAATATGATTAGTAACATATGGATAATGGATCCACCAAGCTGCGGTCGCAGATAAATTGCTATTGAAAATGCTTTTGTGCAAGTCTAAAGGAGAAGGAACAAAGAGAGTTACATGAATTCGATCAGCGTGCAACATTCCTATCACCAAGTCAGAAATAATTGGGAGTATAGTGTAAAGCAGCAGAGCTTGTAAATAAAGAGTTGGGTTCGAGTTCG
Source organism: Cedrela odorata (assembly GCA_035584115.1). Classification (NCBI taxonomy): domain Eukaryota; kingdom Viridiplantae; phylum Streptophyta; class Magnoliopsida; order Sapindales; family Meliaceae; genus Cedrela; species Cedrela odorata. Next base: position 4,285,983 of record JAXCLQ010000002.1, on the reverse strand, counting down.
TGCTGGATAACAGCACCAAGATTCGCATGGCTATTGACCTTTACCTTTGCCTTTATCATTGTCCAAGGATCAACCACATACGAGCATCCAACTGTTAATTTGTTCTCATTTGTGGAGAACCTTCTTGCCACCTCTCCCAT
>JAXCLQ010000002.1:4272782-4285743 GCA_035584115.1 Cedrela odorata | reverse complement strand
CAAGGATCAACCACATACGAGCATCCAACTGTTAATTTGTTCTCATTTGTGGAGAACCTTCTTGCCACCTCTCCCATTGCAGCTTCTCACCATTCAGCTGTTCCAGATTATGTAAGTATGACACCCTAAGCGAGTCACCTTTGTTAGCCCTACAAAAAGGAAGGACATTTACTCTTTATTACCTTTGATTTATGCTTTTATGTTGAGCTTTCATAAGTTGTATGTGATGAAGGACAAGTATAAGCAACGGTATTGTGGTTGCAATTTTAAGCTTTGGAAGACAATTCCGTATGGTAAATACTAGAACTCACAAACCTTTTTCTCCTAATATGTTCAATAATGAAGTGCTCCAGTGTACAGATGTTCTTTTCTATCTAACTCGCATAATAACAATTTAGAAGGAAAATAAATCATTTCTTACAGATATAAGTAAATTAGAGGTCCATTTCTTCGTCCAATAATTGATAGTACTTCACCATTAGTGATCTTCAAGTCAAGGAACCTAACAGAATGAATGAAGCATTGGAATTTGGTTTTGTCAACCTCACTCCAGCATTATACTCGGCGAATTCACCAAAACCAGAATGAAAGCAGGTTTTTCCTAGTGGAACTTCTGAACATGTGATTTGCATAAAAATGCTGGAATTTTCTCTGTTTTTTTACTTTTTGTTCTGCTGTGTATTAGATGCCCGTAGAACTAGAAGGATGGAGTTGACACTTGAAAAAGGTATCGCGTGCATTATGGAATAGAAAGGAAAACAAACTTTTTGATTAGATTGATGGTGAACAACTGGTCCTCCTTAAATTTGCACCATTTTTTACTATTATTCATGTCTAGCAAAGTTACTTATAGATAATGAGAAATATATTTTGTGATTTCATAGAATGTAATGTCCCAATTACTTTTTCGCGTAGGTGTTTTCTGGGCATTGCTTGTTAATGCATAGCACCGTAAGCCTGTTATCAGGGGCAGCCGTGAATGCTTTTGCTGGCAACTCAATTGCTCGTGTTCTATCGTGCCTTTCTTGAGTATGCGAGCTTACTTTGAATTTACTAGTTTCAGATTTATATTTCTTTCATCGCAATGCACTCTTTTAGTCTTTTTTTATCAGCCGAGATTCAAGAGCAGTAATGTCATCTCTGTATTTTCAGGAAATTGCCTCTAATGTGGCAAAAAATGGAGCTCTCTCCTCTGGAGATGTTGCTGTACAATTGAAGCATATGTGTTCTGTTATTGATGTCAAACTTGACATGATTGGACTCAAATGTGGTATTTAACTTTTTCTTCTTGCTGTAAACTGCAGCTCTGCTTGTTTCTATTGAATGTCTGTTTGTTTCTTACAACTCCTAACTGTATTTATTGACAAGCTAACTCTGGCAAGCTACCGGCTTTTATATGATGTAATCTGGACTGTATTTATTGACAGGAATTGCAATAATCTTATCGATTTTTATTGTTTCTTTTGTTGTAGTTGGAAGTTCAGTCTTTCCATGAGAATGCGGCTGTTGGTTTGAAGCAATCCCCAGGCATGATTGCTCAGTGTCTCAGTCATGTAACTCAACAACTCTACCAGCCAGAAACTTTCCCCTAGCTTCGTTAGATTAGATACAAAACCTTCCCATTCCACATATTCAAGACACATTCCTTTATTAGAAATTTCAGAATGCCAATCACTATTTCTGACAACGCTGATAGTTTATACGAAGTTATCCCTACTTGGCAGTACAATGACTGAAATCTGTCCTCACACACTCGATAGAAAACCAAATATCTGTGCCACCTATCAACATAACTTCCAACTAACTACGTTCGTGGACACCCACAAATACTGACAAATCCAATATGGCAAATACGTGAAGGCAGTTCCTAATATTGTAGCTCAACAAGTATATATAAGTAAAACAAGAGCTTATGTATTTGTCTCCACTTGCATCAAAAGTCTGATGAAAATTGTTAAGCTCTTGTGATTTCATAAAATGCAGTCTAGACCAACTACTCAGTTGAAACAAGGTGATTCAAAATCAGTTAAAGTGGTTCTTGGCCGACGTGGCATCACTTGTGTTCCCCACCCGCTGAGCTAGATAACAGAATCAGTTGAAGGCAGTTTAACAGAACGAGAGGGAATATTATAGAGCGAAGAGTGTTTTCAGTTCCTCCTAATCTGTACTCCATCTTTGAGTTCTAGATGAAACGAGGTTTTATGTTGGTTTCGAGTGGGCGAAATATTTTCCTGCAAAGCAAAAACACGTGCAACGATAGAAACGTCATCATTTCGACCAATACGAAATTACCGCAGGCGGGTAATTACCGACGGCGCAAGTCAAGGCTGATAAGTGGACCGAGCCGCACACCCCTATACGCAATTGACTCAGTTTTATTCGTAGTGCTGATGACGTTAGATAATAGAAAATATAGCTAAATGGTCCTTGGTTCTGTCCAAATGTCCATTACTAATTATTTATGTATAGATCGTACTTAGTAACTTTACTCCCATATTTATATAACGATCGACCCGCAAACCACCAACTCATGAGTAGTATATCGACTAGAGGTACTATATCAACTAGAGTTATAATTATGACAATCATTTGACTTAAAATATCACCAAAAAAAAAAAACATGTTGGATTTCTTAAACACGTTTTGGCACTATGCATTGTGATTAATGTCCATCGTGTAGCAGGCAAGGCCCATATGCAGTTTTATTTGCATAACGTTGTCGTTTCATAAAACAATGTACTATCTTGTAACTCAAGCTCTAATTTCTTGATGATTTTCTTCTTCTTCTTCTTCTTCTTCTTCTTCTTCTTACCATGTTGTGGAGGTAGGCTACAATTAGGGGCAAAATTAGATACATATACTCTTCGTCCAATAGTAAAATCAAATTTTACACCTGGACGATTCTTGCAGCTGAGAGCTATTTGCAAGTTTTGGTGTTTTTATTACTAAAATGATTGGAAGAACACTTGTCAGTTGTTACTAACACTACAGTTATAATTGCGGCAATCGTTTGACTTACCAAACACGGGCTCAATGTTTATATGATCACTCAAAGAAGGCGCTTGGGCTTAGGCGTGGCCTGGCCGGGCCCGGCGCTTTATGATTGATCAAAACATGTGTGGTCGACTCAGAATAAAAATGAACTAACTTTAGCCGGAACACGGTGTACGTGGCACAATATTAAGCAGGGGAGATAACCGAAATGTACCATACGACAGTATTAATTACACGCAACCAGATCAGTAGAAAGAACCTCTTATATCTTAATCTCAGTTTAAAAGTGTGTGTGTGTGTGAGAGAGAGAGAGAGAGAGAGAGAGCGAAAAAGGACTCACTTCTTCGGAGAGTTTCTTTATCGAGTAGCGAACTTTCCCTGTACGCGTTTAAAGAGACCTTTCGCACGCGCTCCACATGGTCAAAAAATGCACGTGTCAGCCCATCCGCCAAGACCTAGTCCAGTTGTTATCTCTCCCCTCTTCCTTATATCTTTCACCTCCACTCCACTTCTCTCGCATGCGTTCATAACCCGAATTTGGTCACTTTCGGATCCCGTAACCCGAATTTTACAACAATTATTGAGATTTGATGCAAGTGAGAGCAGATAGTAACGAGAGCAATGGAGACCGAAAATGGAGTGAATTTTGGGTATATGGGAAGGAGATTTGGTGATATTAAAGATGATTCAGCTGCTTTCAGTGATTGTAACAGCGATAGATCCGGAGAATTCACAACGGCGTCGTCTGAGAGCCGGAGACTTTTAATGGCGTGTGTTTCGGAGAATTCTGATGATCTGATTCGCCAACTCGTTGCTGATCTTGGGTCCTGTTCGATTGACGAGCAAAAGCAAGCCGCCATGGAAATCAGACTTTTGGCGAAGAACAAGTCAGAGAATCGCTTAAAAATTGCTAAAGCAGGTGCAATAAAGCCTTTGATTTCATTAACCTCATCGTCTGATCTTCAGCTTCAAGAGTATGGAGTTACGGCTATTTTGAATCTCTCTTTATGCGACGAGAACAAAGAATTGATAGCTACATCAGGAGCAATAAAGCCACTTGTTAGTGCTTTGAAAACAGGTACACCTGCGGCCAAGGAGAACGCGGCTTGTGCTCTGTTTCGTTTATCTCAAATGGAAGAGAGCAAAATCGCAATCGGAAGGTCAGGAGCGATCCCACCTCTATTGAACCTTCTCAAAAACGGAGGTTTTCGCGGGAAGAAGGACGCATCTACTGCCTTATATTCACTCTGTTCTGTTAAGGAAAACAAAAAAAGAGCTGTTCAAGCTGGGATCATGAAACTGTTAGTGGAATTAATGGCTGATTTCGGTACAAACATGGTTGACAAGTCGGCGTATGTTTTGAGCTTATTAGTTACGTTAGCAGAGGCTAAAACGTCGTTGGTCGAGGAAGGTGGGATTCCGGTATTGGTGGAGATCATAGAGATGGGAACGCAAAGGCAGAAGGAGATCGCGGTCGCTATATTGTTGCAGGTCTGCGAGGAAAGTGTTGTGTACCGTACTATGGTGGCTCGCGAAGGAGCGATTCCTCCCTTGGTCTCTTGGTCTCAATCCAGCACAAATCGCGCCAACCAAAAGGTAATAATTCCAATAGTGTAAAGGATTCTCTCTGGTCAGTGACTCAGGGCCGCTGACATGGCAGGGCAATTCGATTTTATTCCCTGTACTCGCGGCTCTTTTGTTTTTGAACAAAAGAGAACAGTGTTCTGCCACGTCAGTGCAGCCTACCCCCTTCTTTAATCTTTTCTTTTTAGTTAAAAGAAAATAAAATAAATAAATAAAAATCCCAGTAACTCGGGTTCCGGATTGCGCAGATACAGAGGAACGACAATTTAGATATTCGTCCATTGACAATTTAGAAGGATAAAAATGTCATTTTACTTAAACAACTGCCTTGTCCTTATGTTATTTACTTTCATGTGTTTGGTGTCTAATTGGGTAATCGTGTTGTGTGTCATCATTGGGACAGGCGGAGACACTGATAGAGCTTCTACGGCAACCAAGATCCGGCAACGCCGCTGCAAGAGCGTCAGATGTGTCAGTGTAATGTGTGGCTTACCACATGCCTCTTGTAATCAAAACAGTGAAATAGTTTTTAAAGAAAGGACAAGCCAGAAAAACAAAATGTAGATAATCTTATAAAATTTGTGATTAGTGGTCTGAGTTTGGTTTGCTTTTTGAACTTTAAAAATAATTTCCTGATGACTCAATGCTTTGCCTTTTTTTTTTTTTTTTTTACTTCGATGCAGATGGTTCAACTTCGATATCATACTTTATATTATTTTATTTCTTACTAACTATTCATTTGATTGGATAAAAGAAAAGCATAAAGGAAAATGAGCAGTAGTTGCCACAAGAAAACGAAACAATTGTTAATTCAATAAGCTGGGTTGGTTGTGGTCTCTGTTTAATTTGGCTTTAGAAGAAGAAGAAGAATTTCTTTTACAAGTCCACGAGGAACCCGTGTTTCCAGGCTCAAGATGATAAAAGTGAGGCTGAAGAAAAAGTCGTGAGCAACTTTTATTCAAATATTAGCCGTTTATCTTTTTATCTCTCTGATAACGAAGCAGTATATTCTTCTGCCGCGTGTGTTCTATTCCGTTATAATTGCGGTTTGTCGTTTGTCCCATCAGCTTTTGGTCACCGTCTAGGTCCCAACCATGACGGCTCTGTGGCTACAAGCTTTGTTGTTTTCTTTGGAATTTTCAATCTATAGATTTCTCTTTTTAGTAGACCCTCTTCAGGAGTGACTCCCTGACAATTTAAAACGCTATCGTTTATTAAATTTTAATTAAAGGATGTAATTAAATTAACTGATTCCCTATTCTCATGAACCTCGAGGAATAATTTGTTATCTTCGTGCTGAATGGAAGTATCTAACATTTTCATTCTAGTGATGTTGACGTTACAACTATTGTATAGAGAAGATGAAAGATGGGTAGGAGGATGACTTCGAGGGTAAACTTACCCTTAAAGATATCTTATTGTTTGCAGCTTTCAGCATTATGCATGGGCAGAAAACTGCACGATTATAGTACTTTTCACTGTATTTGTTTTAGTTTGTTGCTTCAACTCTTGCAAGTTAAAATTGACCCTGTCGGGTTGAGTAACAAAAGAGTCATCATAATAACCAATCAACTAAAAAAGTAGTAATAATCTACTTGTGGTCAAGCTATAAACAAGTTTGGTCACCCGATGTTGCAGTACGCTACGCGTTCATGCTAGCTTCGAGCCAAGGAGATTGAATTATAAACTACGAAACAAAAAGCCGCCGGACTTGACCAACCCACATAGAAATTCTCAACAAAGCTCCTATATATATATATATATATATATATTTTCCTAACAATGCACGTTTTTGTTAAGGCCGTCGCTACCATAATCGAAGAAGCTAGGCAAGTGAGAGGACTGCGATCCTGTATCCATCGGTCCGATCGGCAACTCAAATTTCGTGGAATTCAGACGGAAAGTGTTGCGAAATCAAGCAAAGGAAACAAATAGAAATCAAATAACACCAAAATTTACATGAAAAACCTCTAAAGATTTTAGAGAAAAGATTGCAAGAGAGAGAGTTATTGATTTTATTACCAAAATGAAAATTTTAGGAGATGAAAAACAACTCCCTTGTTTTTAAAGAAGTTTTCTATACAAAACAAGTCCAAAATCTCACGACGGTTACTAGCTCTAAATGGGTTTTCTTTTATAATTCAGATAGGCCGCCCGGTCGGCAGCTTGGCGTCAAGTTTTTGACTTATCGCGCTTGCTCTACTTTGTCCTGCTTGTATCGCTCGAGTGCCAGATTGGCACTACCTTGTTCAATTTATGAAGGAACAAGAAAAAAAAAAAAAAAGGAAGCCCACGGTTAATGATTCTGTAGGTTCAATTTCTCTAGATATGACATTATAAGTTTATACTTCATTTGTGAACAATTAGATGCTGTGCAACGATTCAATGTATTCTGTGTGGTTTATCTGGGTCCAGTGCCGACTATGCCTTGTTCAGTTATATCAATCTAACTCAATTATTGTTAGGGCACAAGACTTTGTACCTAGACCGTACCAATCTGTGAATAAAGACATTTTTACAGGGGACTGCCCTGCCGATGCATGCCACTCTTTTAGTCTTCCTTATCACTTGACAGATATTCAATTAAGTGTGGAATGACATAAAAAATAAAATAAAATTAGAATGTCGTTGTACTGTAATTGAGAATAGTTTGTGCAATGGGCCAAAGCACGTGAAATAATTGACAGTCAAAGATCAAGACAAGCATATTGACATGGGATCAAATACAAATAATTCCTTGAAAAATCTTAAATATGAGTGGCCTAATATTCATTAATCAACCACTAGTATTACAACTTAAAATATAAAGATAAAAAAAAATAATAATAAGAACGAGTTTATTTGCACTATAAAATTAAAATTTGAATATATTTTTATTATAAAAATACATTTATCTATTTAATTGTGCTATAAAGTGTATTAGGATAATAATACTTAAAAATACAGTAAGATTAAAATTCAAAAGAATATATGAATAGAATAATATCGACTTTTATAAAAGAGGGATGCGCATATTGTCTTGCTCTAAAATCAAAGAATTCACTCCTGCGTAATATAAATAGATCTTTTCGAATCCAAAATACAACTCAAAAAGTGTCGGTAACTCTTCTCAACAAAATCGTAGTCGTAAAAAAATAGTGTACATAAAATTAAGATACTAAGATAATTAAAAAGATGTAATTTTTTTTTATAAGAATAGTATATTTTTATACAGGAATGGCTAGGTATGGGTTTCTAATATTATTTTTAATATTTTTAAATTTATAACTGCCTGATTAAAATTTTAGTTATCCCCAATTGTAATATTATTACAAATTTTAAAAAAATTATAACTCCTAAGTACTCTTAATTGTATGTTAGAAAAGTGTTAAATGAGAGTTAAAAATAACGTTATTTTATTTATCTATATTAAATTGTTTTTAATAATAAATTATTTTAAAATATGAGTGTTCAAAATATATTTTGGAGTGTCAAAATATATTCGATATTATTATATTTTTATTTAATTAAAAAAGATAATTAAAAGTATTTAGTAATCGCCAATTTTTACCGAAACTAATATCACTCATTTTTACACTAATATTTTCATTTAATAATTCCATACCAAAACAATTATTATTTCAACTATACAATACAGAAGTTCCAACACCTCAACAAACATACCCTAACAGAACCACCCAAAAGGATAAAAGGATAAAGGAAGGCGTCTGTATGTGCAAGTGGCGTCACAATATTTACTATCAATATTCAATTTTCGGGCCGGTCTGGGGTCTTTTTTTATGCCCAAAGCAGCCTATGAACAAATTTATAGTAAGCAGCACGACCACAGTGTTGGGCTAAGTCTGGAAGGCTCAAACTGTAGCTTATATTTATTCTTATAAACGTAACTCTGATGATATTGAATACATGAGATGAGAGTTTGGTTGCCTGTTGGCCATATTTATCCCTCAATTTGTGTTTCTTTCTTTCCTTCTATAATGAATGGTGGTGAAGGAAAGTAGTGCAATGTGCATATTTCTAAGAATGAAGTTTAATTTACCACACAAGCTCACTTTAGTTGTATTATGTTATTCTACACAGGATGGAGTTGGGGTAGATGAGATTTTGTAAAAATAATTTGAGTTTTCTTGAATTTTTTTTAGTCTTTAAGCAAGTTTTTAAAGTATAATCTCTATTGAATTTAATATTAAACTGAAAAATGAATAAGAGTACACCATTGATATTAGATTTTGTCCCTAATTTTGTATTAACTTTTAAACTAAATTATTAATCAGTCGCATATGTTGTTTATCTCATAACCGCGCTAAATTATTATTCTATTGTTAGGCGTTACATTTGACAGTTGTAATGTCTATCAGCAAATTCCTGAATGCTTTATGAATTCAACGTGTTTTCTAATAACAAGCATCTTCATGAACATATCGGAAACATTTGTACCAGTAAAACGTAAAACCTTGGCACGTTTTCGTGACCATATTGATACTACATCAACTTTTAATATGTGATACAGATTATAGTACAGGCTGCAGAGGTATGTATATATATATGTGTGTGTGTGTGTGTGTGTGTGTGTGTGTGTGTGGAGATGCATCAATAGAATTTTGAGTCTTTGGATGGAGATCATCGTCAACAAGCTGGGGACAGCGAATCTCTGGCACATGAAGAGGTGGGTTCTCCCATATTATGGACACAAGATTGAAGATTCTTTTCGGAGTGTGATAGTAACACACCGAGATACACGGCGATTTTTTATTATTTTTGGCGGAGAGTCTATCAAAATCGGGAAACAGTGTACTCAAGTACAACACAAGACATTATCATTTCTTTCATTTTTGCATGCCAGAATAAAAGATAAAGCCATAACACATTAAACTTTTGAAAAGGAAAAATAGATAAGCAAAGAGAAATACAGAAAGGACACTTGGTTCAATAATCAAAACCCTTCGATAAGCATAAATCATTCAATAAAGAATGGAAATAGAAAAATCATGGCAGCGACAGTCTCTAACAAAGTTTATTATGGAGAGTTAGAGCAAGCAGAGGCAGGAGCAAGTTTCTTTGCCATTCAAATAGCAAAGGATTCAGGTTTAACTCTCTCCATTGAGTCTGATACTATTATCCTATTAAAGTTGTCAGTCTGATACTATTATCCAAGGACTAGTGTCCACAAATTATTCCGAGTTTCGACATTTCCACACCTTTGTTACAATTTGTTCTTTGGGACCCCACCTGATAGCTAAGGCTTATAGCTGCCCTAATTAAGCCAATCAGGCCCCCACACACCATTTTTTTAATTATCTTGATAGGGCTCGCCGGATAACGGGACCCACTACGGCGGGTGCACTCAGATGTGGTAAGTGACCCTCGATCTTCAAAAGCTTCACCGTGGTCCGGCCGCCGAGATGTCTACGTAAATATTCAGCGACGGAGACCGGAACGGAGACGTCTTTGGCGGTCTGAATTATGACACATGGTACCTTCACTATGCCCAGTATGCCTCTTAGGTCACTATTAAAGACGGTTCGTGAAACAAATAGTGATATGTCTGGCCTCATATTGAATAAGGTCCGGCTAAATTCTCTAACAGCTTCAGGCACATCTGCTCCCACTGCCAGTGGTGCATAGCCATAAGCCCATGCCTCAAAATTTGCCTCCATTGCCTTGAATACTTTCTCAATTTCAGCAGGCTCAAATCCCCCGTGATAATCATCGTCGTTCAGGAACCTGAATGCATAATTTTAATTCTGAATAAGATCTTATAAAAAAGAGGGTAAATCCATCTCAGGTATGTGAAATTTTGATACTTCTTACCTTGGAGAAGCGCCGATAAGAATGAGTTTGGAGAAGAGTTCAGGGCGGCGAATGGAGGCCAAGATTCCAATCATGGCGGAGACAGAGTGACCAACATAGGCGCAGCGATTGACGCCAAGGGTGTCAAGGATGTTAAGCAAATCATCAACGTAAGCATCAAGACCGGTGTACTTTCTGAAATCAAAGTAATCAGGATTAACACTACCAGCACAGACAAGGTCATACAAAATGACACGATAATGGTTGAAATAAGGAAGAATGCGCTGCCATGCGGATTGATCAGTGCCAAATCCGTGAGCAAGCACGATAATTCTCTCGCCTGAACCCACTAGGCGGACATGGAGAGCTTCTATGAGCAAGTCACCCATGAGGTAATTGCAGTTTTGGAGCTTAGAGAGAAATACTGAATGTTTGATTGAAAGGTAGTTGAAAAATTGCCTTTGAGAGAGGAAAAGAGAAAGGAACTGTTTAAAACGTAAAAGATTAATATACGTATGTGGATTGGTTTGAAGTCTTTGGTATGTTTGAAGTGGTTTATATAGCTGAATGCAGGAGCATCTTACTGTAGCTGGGGTTTTGATTTGGCCATGTTAATACTACAGTGACACATCTGCATAGCGTGGAAAGGACGATAAACGATACGTGAACAGTTTTGGAGAGTGGTTTGTTTGGACTGTCCATTGACTTGAGTGATGGGTCGCTGTAAGTCTAGCAGCTCTCTTATTTGGCCCGTCAATTTCATTTCTCATGTTTTTGGTCTGTAACTTCATCTAATATCATATACTGATATTTCGTGGATAAGGATTATGAGATTAAAACATCCTTTAATGAAGATTAAAATTTTGGAAGAATGATGCGTGGGGAAATTTCTCGGTAGCAATCTGCAATTTTTAAGTTTTGCCCCATTAACTGTGTTTCTCTGAGCATCTTTGGTTCTCAGAATGACCAGAACCATTCGTTTTAAGCACATAATTTGAAATTGAACTTAACCAACAAAAACAAAGCAGCAGGAACTTTTGCAGTGGCACTCGGTCTTTGAATAATTATGGCAGGGCTTGGGGAAACTCAGATTTAGTGTCCCTCAGTGTCTGTGTTTTCCATGTGTCAAAAACCCAAGGCCAAACAATGATAAATAATAAGAACTGACCCTGATTTGTATTTGTGTTTTGCAACTTAGGTCTTATTAATTGCACTCACCAAACTCCAACCTCGATTTCTCTCTCGAGTCCAAAAGGAAGAGATAAGGAACACCTTCACACCTCTTCCCCACTTTCTTTTTCTTGAACAAAGTAAGGATAAAGGAAAAAATGATCACCACTTATGTTGTCTGCCTTCACATAATGACATAAAATAGTATAATATATTTATGCCAATCTTTCTGCATTTACAGTTTAATAGTGACATCCCTGATAGTGATAGCATCTTGTCATACCTGCTTCTTATCCTCTTAATAATCTTTCTGTCTATCCTCTTGCTCATCCGCTAACTTCTGTCTAGGTCTTTGACATGAGTTGAATTGATAAACTTTTCACCAGAAAATCAAATTAGTAATTAATTAATCCAAAATCTCCAACAACCAAAGAATGATGTTGTATAACTAGCATCCTCATTGGTGGCAATGAGTGGCCATGCGTGGTTGCCTTAAGTAGCCGCAAGGATACGGGTGACAACCGCATTTCGTCATGCAAGCAACCAAGCAAGGCTGTTAACATGATAATGCTAATGGGAAAAACAAAACAACCATTATTAGTAGTTTGGTCTGGCTACCAAGCATCTGAGTTGAAGCCATGGTTATGACTATGGCTATGGCTATTGCTATATCTGAAAGTTTCACATTCAGATAGAATCTGCATCAACGGTTAGATGAGAAGAGAAGTAGGATCACTGCTTTACTGTGGCCGTATTGGAATCTGATTCAATTAATGGAGGTAGCCTTTTACATTTTACATGGTCCATCTTCTTCTTGTTGCCGCATCCAGCTCATTGCCCACAGAATCGACAGCCCCATATATTTCCCTGTTGATGTACACAGAAAATTTCCCTTTTGACAAGATTGCCACCATGCCAATAAAAACCAACGCTCTCTCTAATTTCTGAAGCAAATGGTAGGACAAACATATATAAATACAAACCTAAACTGAACCAATATGCATTTTACCATGGATACGTCAACGTTTTCATTTCATTCTGCATTTATTATGAAAGGCCCCTTGGATATGCAATATGTATATTAAGTGAAGCAAGGAAGATCTATCAATATTGTCAAGGCTTGTTTTTAATATTAAAAACGGACCCTTAACACTTTTAACGTAGACGAGAACACAAGAAGAAGAAAGGAAGAGGTCAAACATGGTTGTGGTTGTCGACAAGAAATAATAGAAATCTAAGAGTTGAATATAATTATTAAAACGTAGATGTTATTGGAATCCAAGCAAGTGGAATAAAGGCAGCAATTGAATTTTAATTTATTGTATCATTGCCTAGGAGACTATTACAAACGATGTTTGACATAAATCATATACCCACATCACCTTTTTATCTTCCTTTTCCTCACCTTATGCCACGTACGTTT
>JAXCLQ010000002.1:4248558-4272682 GCA_035584115.1 Cedrela odorata | reverse complement strand
AATTAAAATTATTAAAATATAATTAAAATTATTTATTATTAATTATACCATATATTAATATTTTGTTTAAAATATGCCGCAATCTAATTAAAAATCCAGCATTCTAATCACGCTTAATCTCAATTTCGACGTGAGATTGCGAGAGAAAAGACTCCTTTTATCGAATGGTGAAACTTCTAAGCACGCGTTTAAAGAGACTTTTGCACGTGCGACACGCGAACTCGGACTTGGTAGGGTCAAATATGCACGTGTCAGCCCATCCCCCAAGACCCTAATCCAGGAGTTCTTTCTCCCCTCCCTTAAATATTTCGCCTCCACTTCCCTCGCATACTCTTCATAACCCGAATTTGGTCACTTCCGGATCACGTAACCCAAATTTCATAACAATTGTTGAGATTTGATGCAGCGAGAGCAAATAGTTACAAAATCAATGGAGACGGAAAATCGAGTGAATTTTACGTATATGGGAAGGAGCTTCGGTGATATTAATGATGATTCATCTGCTTTCAGCGATTGTAACAGCGACAGATCCGAGGAATTTCAGACGGCGTCGTCTGAGAGCCGGAGACTTTTAATGGCGTGTGTTTCGGAGAATTCCGATGATCTGATTCGCCAGCTCGTTGCGGATCTTGAGTCCTGTTCGATTGACGAGCAAAAGCAAGCCGCCATGGAAATCAGACTTTTGGCAAAGAACAAGTCAGAGAATCGCTTAAAAATTGCTAAAGCAGGTGCAATTAAGCCTTTGATTTCATTAATCTCATCGTCTGATCTTCAGCTTCAAGAGTATGGAGTTACTGCTATTTTGAATCTCTCTCTATGCGACGAGAACAAAGAATTGATAGCTACATCAGGAGCGATAAAGCCACTTGTTAGAGCTTTGAAAACAGGTACACCAACGGCCAAGGAGAACGCAGCTTGTGCTCTGCTTCGTTTATCTCAAATGGAAGTGAACAAAATAGCCATCGGACGATCACGAGCAATTCCACCTCTAGTGAACCTTCTCGAAAACGGAGGTGTTCGCGGGAAAAAGGACGCATCAACTGCTTTGTATTCACTCTGTTCTGTTAAGGAAAACAAAATCAGGGCAGTTCAAGCGGGGATCATGAAACCGTTGGTGGAATTAATGGCTGATTTCGGTTCAAACATGGTTGACAAGTCGGCGTATGTTTTGAACTTGTTAGTTACGTTACCGGAGGCAAAAACGTCTTTGGTCGAGGAAGGTGGGATTCCGGTATTGGTGGAGATCATAGAGGTGGGGACACAAAGGCAGAAGGAGATCGCGGTGGCTATATTGTTGCAGGTTTGCGAGGAAAGCGTGGTGTACCGTACTATGGTGGCTCGCGAAGGAGCGATTCCTCCCTTGGTCGCTTTGTCTCAATCCGGCACTAACCGCGCCAAGCAAAAGGTAATAATTCCGATTGTGTAGAGGATTCTCTCTGGTCGGGGACTCATGGCCGCCGACATGGCAGGGCATTTCGATATTATTCCCTGTAGTTAAGGCTCTTTTCTTTTTTGAACAAAAGAGAACAGTGTTCTGCCACGTCAGTGCAGCCTACCCTCCTACCCTGCTTTAACCTGTTCCTTTTAGTTTAAAGTAAAAAAAAAATAAATAAATAAAAAACCCACCTATCAAATTCCCACTAATTCCGGTTTCTGGATTACGTGGAAAAAGGGGAACGACAATTTTGATTTTTATCTATTGTCAATTTTGAAGGATATAAATGTCATTTTACCCTGACAAAAACTGCCCGTTCCTTTTGGGAAAAATAAAAATATGTATATATTGTTTGCTTTTATTTTTTAAATGCATATTTTTAATTATGTTTTGGTATTATTGTGTCTAATGGGGTCATGATATATGGACAGGCGGAGACACTGACAGAGCTTCTACGGCAACCACGATCCGGCAACGCCGCTGCAAGAGCGTCAGATGTGTCAGTGTAAAGTGTGCCCTACCACATGCCTCGCGTAATCAAATCATTCAAACAGTGAAATAATTTTGTTTTGTTTTTTTTTTTTAAATGTAAATATCTGATGTAACGAAAGCTTGTAAATTTTGTGATTAGTGGTCTGAGTTTGGTTTGCTTTTTGAAATAATTTCCCGATGGCTCAACCCTTTTTTATTTTAATTTTTTAAATTTGCTTCGATATCATACTTTATATTATATTTTTTTTATTTAACTTATTAATTTGATTGGAGAGAAGAAAGTGAGTCGTAGTTGCCGCAAAAGTGAAACAATTGTTAATCGAATAGGAAAAGCGATCTGGAATTCTCGCTGGTTTGGTTGTGGGGCCTGGAGAAGAAGTCGTGAGCAACTTTTATTCAAATATTAGCCGTTGATCTTTTTGTTTCTCTGATATCGAAGCAATATATTCTTCTGCCGCGTGTGTTTTATTCCGTTACAAATAGCGGTTAGTCGTTTGTCCCATCAGCTTCAGGTCGCCATCTGGGTCCCAGCCTCGACGGCTGAGTGGCTAGTATTTCTTTCTATCCTTCTTTTTTAGTAGACCATCCTCATTCATGGTTTTCCTCTTAGGAGGGGAGCGAGTGGCTCTTGAACAATTAAAAACGGTATCGTTTAATTGCATTTTATTTAAAAGGATGTAATTAAATTAATTGATTCCCCCATTCTCACGAACCTGGAGGAATAATTTGTTATTTTTTGACTTCATCTTAGCCTATTGTTCAAGTTTAGTACTACTGTGCGCCTATCTTCAAGTTGAATAAAAGTATCCAAAAATTTTCATTCCACTGATGTTGATATTACAACTGCTGTGTATGACTTTAAGGAAGATGACTTCAATGATAAGTTTCTACGTAAATTTTACTCTTATTAATTATGTAATATATCATTAAATACTTTAAAAAAAACAATAATAAAGGAGATTACTACAGAGAGAGAATCCTTTTATTTTTGCTATTTTGAAATATATTTTGGCAAAGTATAAATTTTGACTGTTTGCAGTTGAAGGGTAGTTAGTTAGTTGCATCAACTCTAGGAAGTTAAAAATGAACCCCCGTTGGAAAGTGGGCCATAATAACCTCAGTCCCAGTCAACAAAAAAAAAAAAGCAATTATCTACGTGGGGTCAAGCTATAATGAAGTTTGGTCTTCCAACGCAGCAATTTGCTCCGCGTTTACACTGACATCGAGCCAAGGATATAGAATTACGAACAACGAAACAAAAAAAGCCACCGGACTTGACGGCTTGACCAACCCACTTACAAATTGCCAAATTCCACACAAAGCTCCTGCATTGTATTGCCGCAAAAATTCAAGTTCGTTTAGAAACTCTCGACAAAGGTTCCTACTTATATCGTCCTAATAATAAGGCCATCACTAATGTACACATAAATGGCTCTGTAGAGACGGCTACCAAAGTCGAAGCTAGGTTAGCAGCCATTGGCAACTCAAATTTCATGAAATTCAAACAAAAATGGAATTGACCTGCAGTTAATGATTATGTAGGTTCAATTTCTCTAGATGTCATTACACTATACTTCATTTATGAACCATTAAACGAATGAAGTGCAACCATTCAATGTATTATGGGTTTATCTATCTGGGTCCAGTGCCAACTATGCCTTTGTTTAGTTAGATCTAACTCAATTATTGTTGGCGCACAAGAATTTGCACCTAGATCGTACCAATCTCAGAATAGAGACATTTTTAACGGGGCCAGGCCACCTGAACCTGATGCATGCCCACTCTTTCAACCAAATAAACCTTTTAAGTAGTATATTAATAACCACTAACTAGTATTACAACTTAAAACATAAGATTAAAAACAAAACAAGAGTTTATTTTTATCATAAATTAAACTTTAAACACGTTTTTTTACTATAAAGAAATATATATTCTATTTTATCTACATGACCGTACTACAAGATAAGTATTATAATAATGATAATAATAATAATAATAATTAAAAATATAATAAGATTAAATAATCGAAACAATAGATAGATAGATAGATAGATAGAATAATTAAGTCTTTGTTAAAGAAAGACACGCTTATTGCATGAATGTAAAGTGAAAGAGTCATCTCCTTATGCTGACCGTAGCTTCATCTCTTTAATTATAAAATACGAACTCAAATGCTAGTGGTCACTCTTCCCAGTAAGTATAATCACCACAAGAAAATACAAAGTCATAAGAAAATACCAAGTCAACTATATCTAAGTTATAAGAATATAGTGTATAAAAAATTTCTATTATAATATTATTAAAAAAGTATATAGACATTTTCTTATAACTTAGATATAGTTGACTTAGTATTTTCTTCTTGTGTGCACACGCATATGTGTATGTATGTATGTATGTATATACATATGTATTTATACATATACGTATGTATTTATGTAAAATATACATAAATTTATATTAAAATATTTTTGTAATAAAAATTTATATTAAATATGAATGTTCATAATTTATTTTAGGATGTAAAATTATATTTAATATTATTTTATTTATATATAACTATGAAAATAAAATAATTAAAAATATTCGATTTTTAATATTTAATATTTAATAAAAAAAAACTCAACTTTCATTTATATTTATATTGATTTCAATATCACAGAAACGTGAAAGCCTCTCAACCCAAAACCCAAATACACTCTGAATGTAGAAGTAGGGTCACAAAATTTACTATCAAGATTCAAGTGATGACAATTTTAGGGCCGGTATGGACTTTTTTTGGCCAATGCAGCCCATGTAAGAACTTGAAATGGGCAGAACCCCAACCCTGGGTTACTTTTGGAAGGCCTAAAATGTAGCTTGGATTTATTATTGTTTATAAACGCAGCTCTCTTATGGCATTGATTACTTGACAGTTTGGTTGCCTGCTGACCAGTTTTAATCCTCAGTTTGTGTTCTTTCTGTGTTTCCTTTTTAATGTATGGTGGTAAAGGTAAGGAGTATAAGTGCAGTGGGCATATGTACGAGAATGAAGCTTAATTTAGTATTATGTTATTCTACATAGGATGGTGTTAGGGTTGATGAGATTAGATTCTTCAAGAAGAACTGGTGGGATCAAATTATTGTTCCATTGCTATTTGCTGGGCATTACATTATAAATTAAAAGGCAGAATTAAAAAAAAATCAATTTACTTTTATCTATCATACAATCTAAAAAATAATCATAATAAAGTAAACTCTAAAAATAATAATAACAAAGTAAACATAATGGACTATTCAGAAAAATCTAAATGAAGAAAGGTTAGAGCCAGAGAATTTGTGTATGATGACGATATGTTACTCCTCCGTTCGTAGTGTTTACACATGATAACTGCTACAGATTTTTGAGATACGTTCGATATCTTTAAACATATCTCTTAGATTTGTAAAACTGCTTGAATATTTATCCCTTATATAATTAACTAACAACATATAATTGTCTCTTCGAAACATTTTCAAATCATTCCATAAATAAAAGTATATTTAATTTAAAATATATATAGGGTACATATCAAATTACATCATTTACATATAAAGTTTTACAAAGTCAAATCCAATAAACTAATTTAGACAATCTGTGAGTCGAGGATGACAATGATACCTGAGGGCTTTAAACTTTTAATCAATCACCATCGTTAATTATCGTTCTTGGTTACACTTGATTTGTTGAAACTAGAAGACGAGAGAGTGAATATATGGGGATATACTCCGTGAGTAGATAAAAATATATTTTAAAGAAAAATAATCATATATACTTTTAAAACAATTTATTTCAAAAAATCATGACCAATTATTCAAAATCAACAGGCTGACTCCCTTTCCCGGTGGTTACCTTAGCAATGATAACCTTGAAACCGTCAATAAATTTTATGCACAGAAAACAATGTTCATTTAACAAAAACAATCATTTTAAGATAAAGAATACATGCAAATTTTCAAATCTGGCCCATCACTAACGTTAGCCTCTAGTAATATGTGGTGATACTTATGATTGACCTCGACAATCTCACAGGTGGACAACTCCATAACGTTCGTTCATATAACTGCCCCACCTACTACGCACTCACCTAGGTGGCTTTTTATAGGTTCATTTCTAGGCTACTACTATATAGCTTCAATCATATACAATCTTAGTCCACTCGGCCATATTACCAATACAATCTACATGTAATCTATGTACACAAATATTTATAATCATTTCATTTTCAACAACAGTGTAAAGCTCGCATTTTCAATATTAGATTTAGCCTCATGGCTAATTACATGTTTATTCAATTCACAGACCATCCATGTATATTGTAAAACAATAATAATAAAAATTATTTCTTAATTCATAAAACAGTGGGTTTTATAAAAATAATTGAATAATACAAAACATATAAAAATATCCACTCACAATTAAAAGAAGGTCACCACTCCCATGATTAATCTGTGCCCACTAAATTTCACTCGTTGATTTTTGATGCCTAATATCACACATGTTTAATTTGATAAATCTTAATATTCTAATTAATTAACAATTATGTATTACATGCAACATTCATGAATAATATGTTCACAATTCATTGGTTTGACATGTTTTATATTATGAGGCTTTCTAAAGATCATTTATTCGATTTTCAACAACGAAATTCTATGGTTGTAATTATTCATAATTCTCAATTTTATTTAAGACAACTATACCTATTCTCAACAATATTCAATACGTATA
The DNA here is from genome assembly GCA_035584115.1 of Cedrela odorata. Lineage (NCBI taxonomy): Eukaryota > Viridiplantae > Streptophyta > Magnoliopsida > Sapindales > Meliaceae > Cedrela > Cedrela odorata. The sequence goes on along the minus strand of JAXCLQ010000002.1, from coordinate 4,266,008 downwards.
TGTCATCATAAAATTTCGTTTATCGCAATTCTACACAAATCTACATTTCTGTCAAACAAAGATATAATTATTCTATACGAAAATCACGCATATTCAATGTCATATTTTTTCAATTATCAGCATTCAACACAATTTTACATTTCCTTTGCAATAATAAAATATAAATTCAGATGAATAGTAAATCTCTAATATCAAATATTATAAAATGTTAAAATTGAACCTATAATGGGTTAATAGGTTTATCGGTAATTTGTTTAAGCCTTTAGAAACTTTAATTTGTCGTTTACATGTAAAAACCTAAAATTTAATTCGAAACCTATTTTTCTTCTTTACTTATTCTCACATTTTCTAGCTCAAATATGGGGAATTTGGAAAAATCAAAGAGAAATGTAAAGAGTGATAGAGCGTACTTTTAGTGAGAGAGATAAGAGAATTTTGTATTTTTAGATAGTAAAAAAATGAAGAGAACTGTTGATGGCTTGTGTTTATACAGATAAAGGGTGAAAAAATTAAAAAGCCCTTAATTTTGAAAATTTTTAAAAAAAACTCGAGTTTTTGTAACAAACTAGTCAATCACTTACTCAAACCGGTTAATCGGATTACTATAGTATTGTAAACAGTGCAGCTACAATGTTACAATATCATCGAACACACTATTTGTCGATCAACAAGCTTCCAAATTCGGTCGACCGGATTGTTATAGTACTCTTGTTACAGTTACTTGATTTTTTACGATTTTAAATTATTACAATTTGGTCCTTGAAAACCTTTCAATTTGATCCCTTTTCACATTTTAAAAAAATATTGCAAAGTCTATATTAATAATTCATTAAGCTAATTTAAGTTCTCCTAAACCTCGTTAATGTATCAAATAAATCTTAAATTATATACGTGTAATAATGAATATTATTAAATAATTATTCTACCCTTATATTTGAATAACAGTATTTATACTACATATCCTTCTGAATACCTCTATATATCTTTATAATTATGAGAGATTATGAATTTAATGAGAATCTCTCAATTTTATAGATCACATTTAAATCTTATTCTAAATTGTTAGATGAGGTATTATAAATTTAATATCGGTGATTCATTTTATATATATATATATATATATGTATATGTGTGTAACTATAAATATAAAATATATATATAGATATATCTTTTTATTTTATTTTATTAACTTTTCCGTTTGGAAGTTAATGTAAAAGTAAAATTAACGTGGTAAAATCGAACCGTGATAGTGGACAAGGCCCATAAAGAGGTGGGGTCACCATATTTTGGGACTAAATATTGAAGATTCTCTCAGTCCTATAGTAATACAACACATAGATACGCGGCGATATTTTATTTTTATTGTAGTTGTTGTTGTTGCTGCTGTTGCGGAAGAGTCTTGCAAAATAGGTAAACAGTGAGAGTACTCAAGTACAACACCACCACATTTTCATTTCTTTATTTTTTGCATGCCAAAATAAAAGATAAAGCCGGACACATTCAATTTTGGAAAAGGGCAAAAAAACAAAATAAAGAGGAATACAAAAAGGACACGACATCACGTGATGATCACATGGGTTTTGTTATCCTTTGAAGACATCATAATATAATCCTAAGTCCATGGACTTGATGTCCACAAAATTATTCTTGAGTGTCGACACTTCCACACCCTTGTTTCATTTTTTTCTTCGGGACCCCACTTAAATAGCTATGGCCTTATACCTGCCCTAGTTCAGACGATTAGGCCACCACACCCCCAATTTTTTTTTTTATTTTTAAAATTATCTTGATAGGGCTCGCCGGATAACCGGACCCACTACGGCGGGTGCACTCAAATGAGGCAAATGACCCTCGATCTTCAAAAGTTCAACCGTGGTACGGCCGCCGAGATGTCTACGTAAATATTCAGCGACGGAGACCGGAACGGAGACGTCTTTGGCAGTCTGAATTATTACACATGGTACCTTGACTAGGCCTAGTATGCCCCTTAGGTCACTATTAAAGACGGTTCGGGAAACAAATAGTGATATGTCTGGCCTCATATTGAATAGGGTCCGGCTAAATTCTCTAACAGCTGCAGGCACATCTGCTCCCACTGCTAGTGGTGCATAGCCATATGCCCACGCCTCATAATTCGCCTCCATTGCCTTGAATACTTTCTCAATTTCAGCAATTTCAAATCCCCCGTGATAATCGTCGTCGTTCAGGAACCTGAGTGCATAAATTTCATTTCTGATTAAGATCTTATAAAAAAAAAAAAGATAGCAAACCCATGTCAGGTATGTGAAATTTTGATACTTTTACCTTGGAGAAGCGCCGATAAGAATGAGTTTGGAGAAGAGTTCAGGGCGGCGAATGGAGGCCGTGATTCCAATCATGGCGGAGACAGAGTGACCAACATAGGCGCAGCGATTGACACCAAGGGTGTCAAGGATGTTGAGCAAATCATCAACGTAGGCATCGAGACTAGTGTACTTTCTGAAATCAAAGTAATCAGGATTAACACTGCCAGCACAGACAAGGTCATACAGAATGACACGATAATGGTTGAAATAGGGAAGAATGCGCTGCCATGCGGATTGATCAGTGCCAAATCCATGAGCAAGGACGAGAATTCTCTCTCCGGAACCTACTACACGGACATGGAGAGCTTCTAAGAGCAAGTCACCCATGAGGTTTTTCGTTTTGGAGCTTAGAGAGAATTCTGAATGATTGATTGAAAGGTGGTTGAGAAAATGTCTATGAGAAACGTACTGTTTATAAATGGAAAGGTTAATGCAGGTAAGGTTAGGTGTGTATACGTGTGTGGATTGGTTTGAAGTCTTTGGTATGTTTGAAGTGGTATTTATATAACTGAATGCAGAGTATCTTACTGTAGCTGGGTTTTTGATTGGGCTGTGTTGATGCTACAGTGACACATCTGCATAGCGTCAAAAGGATGATAAACGATATGTGATCAGTTTTGGAGAGTGGTTTGTTTGGACTGTCATTGGCTTGATTTATGGGTCACTGTAAGTCTAGTTGCACTCTTACTTGGCTTGTCAATTTCATTTCACATATTTTTTGCTCTGTAACTTTAGCTTTGATATTTCGTAAATAAGAATTATCAGACTAAACCACCCTTTAATGAAGATTAAAATTCTGGAAGTATGTGTTCATTATGACCCCCTATTTGTGTTTCTCGGAGTATCTTTGGTTCACAGAATGACCAGAACCATTCCTTTAAGCGCATACTTTGGAGTTGAACTGAACCAACAGAAACAAAGCAGCCGGAACATTTGCAGTGGCACTCAGTCTTAGAATAATTATAGCGGGGCTTATGGAAACTCAGATTTACTGTCCCTCAGTATGAGTGTTTCCCATGTGTCAAAAATCTTATGATGCTACGTACTCAATGATCATTTCTTTAGGGTCTCAATTTGAATTAAAAAAGAATTTGGGCCAAACAATGATAAATAATAAGAACTGACAGCAGATTTGTGTGTGTGTTATGCAACTTAAGTCTTACTAATTGCACTCACCAAACTCCAACCTCGATTTCTTTCTCTCAAGTCAAAAGGAAGAGATGAGAAAAACCTTCACTCCTCTCTCTCTCCTCCCCTCCCCAACCCCCCCAACTTTCTTTTTCTCAAACAAAGTAAGGGTAAAGGAAAAAAAATGATCACCACTTATGTTGCCTGCCTTCCCATAATGACATAAAAAAGTATCATAATATTTATGCCATTTTTTCTGAATTTGCAGTTTAATGGTGACATCCCTGATTGTGATAGCATCTTGTCATACTTGCTTCTTATCTTTTTAATAAAGAGAGAAAGAATACTTGAAATTAGTTTTCAGAAGCAATTGACATCGAGGACCGATCTGCATTTAAAAAAAAAAAATCTGATATGTTTAGTGGTGCCACTATAAACGATGGCAGAAGAATGCCTGAAAACTGAAAGGAATAACAACCATTGAAGCATTGAATTCGCTTCCTCACAAACGATGATTTCCAATCACAACACATAATTGTCGATTTCTTTAAAGATAAAACACTTGCTGTTAACATTATAATGCTAATGGGAAAAACAGTCAAAAGATGAGAGACAACATGCGCAGCCATTATCAGTAGTTAGTTCAGGCAACCAAGCATCTGAGTTGAAGCCAAGAGAAACAGATTTCATCAATTGCTGTAATCATGGCAATGGCTATGGCTATTGCTATATCCATATTTGAAAGTTTCACATTCAGATAGAATTTGCAACAGTTAGATGAGAAGAGAAGTAGGGTCGCTCGCTGCCTTTCTGGGTCATATTGGAATCTGATTCAATTAATGGAGGTAGCCTTCACATTTTTTTTAAAAATATACTGGTTACATGGTCCATCTTCTTCTTGTTGCCGCATCCAGCTCATTGGCCACAGAATCGATGTCTCCATATATTTCCCTATTGATATACAGAAAATTTCCCCTTGACAAAGATTGCCAGCATGCCAATAACAACCGTCTCTCTAATTTCCGAAGCAAATGGTTAGAGAAAGCATATCACCATAAATACAAAAATAAATTGAACCATTTACCAATCTTGAAGATCAAATAGAATCAATTGAGCTAAATTAACTGGAAATGTGCATAATTAAGGAAATTGAAAGCAGAAACTTAGGGGACGGGGACATAGAAATGACGTACGAGGAGATGGGCAGGGCAGGGCAGGGCAGACAAGGTAAGCATCAAAACAGCGTGAAACCCAACTTTGTTTGTCAGTTAGGTAGGTTTAGCCAGTACTAAGCTAGTCTAATCAATCAAATAAGCTTTTTCATCAACGAGATAATGGCGTTTGAGGACCCAGAGTTCCAGAGACATCAGACATGGAAAGTCGACCAAGCCCAATGCTGGCATATTATCAAACAGTGACATTAACAGAGGGAGAGAGAGAAATAGTCCAATCAATATTTTTCGTACAACCTCGTGTGGAGTCGGTCAAGTTTCCATGGAGTCTTTAATTGGTTTGATGAATCATAGAGCTTATCTTATCTATACTTTTTTATCCTTCTTTTTCTTCAATCTGTTTTCTTAGCATCTACACATATATTCGACCTTGTCCTGGTTGCACTGAGACTGCTGAGTAGGAGAGATGTACCAAGCAAAAGGGAGATATAGATGTATATCTAATATGCATTTTATGATGGATACGTCAACGTTTTCATTTCATTCTGCATTTATTATGAAAGGCACCATGCAAATGCAATATCTTTATACATGAAACAACAGCTATCTATTACCTAGGAGAATATTACAGACAATATTTCACATAAATCATACACACACATCACCTTTTCATCTTTCTTTTCTTCACGTTATGGCACGTCTCCCCCTTTTCCATCGTCTAAAATATATTTTATATAAATAAAATACTCCTTAAATTTGTCTGTATTTTAAGGCATGCGTGAAGTGATGCCACTTTTTTCCCACTTCAACGTGGTTCCCACGCATGATTCTGACATTGCCCTGTACAATATTATCGACTCATAGATTTTGTTTACTTCGGATAAGATATTAACTTGGATTTGTGATCAGCTTCTCCTAAGGACCCCCCCGCCTGCCCACCAATACCATCTAGACATTGTTTAATTCTTGATGTTTCACTTAAATTACATGGACAATTACTGTGAACCTCATGAAAGTTGAAAGCAACTTTAGTGGCAGGAAGCCGGGCAATGCAAAGAATCCGGCTGAGAGGAAAAGTCTGTGAGCCTTACGAGGAATCGTCGTGTTAAAATGTTATAGGGAACGGACAAGGGAAAACAAATAAAAGTTTTGGTTGCTCTGATAAACAAGATATGTGCTAGGCTGAATGGCTCCAAAAATGAACTGAAAAAGAGCACAAAAACAAAAGGATAAGAAGACAACGAATGAAATGAAGTCGTAAATTGCAAAGCAGTGTGTGTTGTGATTAGATTGTGCTTGCACTTGCACGCGTGCGTTAACATTAGTCCACACAACTCATAGATTCTTAGGATTTTGGTGGACAGTCCATTATGCTAAGTCTTCTTCCTGACTTACTGTTCTATCTCTTACGTGACGCTACCTCCTGACAATCTTATTTCTATTCCCGTCTGCCTGCCAAAGTGGTCGTTGGAAATTTTAATTAATTGTCTGGTTTTGCATTGATATTTATACTCTCTCTTAGTTATTTGATTTGACATTATTTAGCAAACGTACCAAGGTAATGGTGGAAAGCCCATACGAAAACAAGTTTAGGCTCAAAACTTAGCTATTGGACCCGACAGGCCGTTACTACAACTTTGAAAGTTTGAGACTATTGGGCCGAGTTTATTTGGATTTGGACCAATAATGTGAGGCCGTAGTGTATAAAAAACCCAAGGAAAAGTGGCTATCATCGAGTGCATAGAACAGTAACTCTGCGCATGGGAACCCACTTATCTTGCATTAAATTGTCGGCAATCATGCCCTGCACTTTCAAAGAGTGGGACATAAAATTTAAGCAAATACACTGCTACACGATTCTTGCCCTTAAAAAAACTCCAATAATACAGATCCACTGCATTAGGGTGTAAGAATAACAAAAGGGAAAACTTTATCACGTAAACGTCAAGCCCCACTCCGCCGCTTTAACTTACGAAGCTTCGTCTCAGAGGACTCTTCAATATTTTATTAAAATTAAATTTATTAAATAAAAAATACAAATTATATATTTATAGCATAAAATTATAATTATATTTTATAAAAAAATTATAAAATATATTATAAAATACTCTTTTCACTTAAATTAAATTCTTATTTTTATAATATAATATTAAATACATTTTTATATTTAAAATATAATAATTAAAATGTATTTTTTTATTTTTATTTTATAAAAATACTAATTTAAAAATAAAATCTAATAATTTTGCTCTTCAACGGACTATATTACATACATTTATATTTTTAACGCGGGGTCGTATTGCGTTGCGCCCGTTCTTACGTGGATTTTGGTCCATCCTCGTTCGCATACGAGCACTGATCACCAGAGATATTGGAATAGCATCCAATTGTTATTTGACACGTTGCAGCTCGTGCTTTCCGGTGTCGACGTTACTCGTTACCGCACCTATGCGAGTGGGCAAAAAAAAAAAAAAAAAGAAAAAGAAAAAAGTGAGAGGACCCCACGTAAACGTAGATTCGCATACTATTGGCAACTAACTCACATGGCCTAACGCGGTATCTCACGTTTCCAACCGAATCATTGACGACGGATACATTTTTCTTTTTCTTTTTTAAAGACAAATAAATAAAGACAAACGTACTCCCTATACGAAAGTTGAAATACAAGTAATCTCTGCTTTTGTAGATTTATCGTTAGTCAATAACGTTGACCTACGGTGCCCAGCCGGCAAAAAAGCAAGATCCAATTAAAGACGAAACCAAACTACAGTGAAAGTAAGAGGGAAGAAAATATCTGTAGCAAGTCTTGTCATTGTTGTCGAGTCAATACTGGTCGTCTTTAAACTTTGCTTTGCTTAGCCATTAGGTAAGACCGAATAAAGGCAAAATATATTGAAATTCGAATTTTTTTTTTTTTTTTTTTTTTTTGCTTTTAGTGTTGTTCACGTTCATCTTCTACTTTTTCTTTCAATTTATTTATTTATTCTTGTTGTACCTGCTTGGATGAAACGACGAGTAATAGTGTTTTTTGTTTCGATTTTATGGTTTGTTTATAAGGAAGTTTGATTTTATTGTGAGGAGGAAGAACAGGAATGGAGAGCTATTTGAATGAGAACTTCGGAGATGTGAAGCCAAAGAACTCGTCAGAAGAGGCGTTACAGAGATGGAGGAAGCTTTGTGGATTTGTGAAGAATCCTAAACGTAGGTTTCGTTTCACTGCTAATCTCTCCAAGAGATTAGAAGCTGAGGCCATTCGTCGCTCAAATCAGGTTTCATTTCTGTACTGTTTTTAATTTTTGTTGCTCTAGTTGTAGCACTCATAGCTTGTTTAAAATCCCTGCCTTATTAACCACAATGAAAATTGACTTTGCGGTAAAGAAATTGATATCTGCGTGTTCTTTTAAATCTCTATTTTGAAAACAACAAAACTTGGACATCTAATTTATAAAGTTTTACTGTATCGGTCATATTTAGTAGTATAAGCTGCAGACTCATTTACAGTTATTAATTTATGTATAGATCCAATCTCTAGTTCTATTTATGTACTCATAAACCCGATCATTAGGTATTTCTCCATGTCGCTCAATATCTCTACATTTTGTGCTTCAAAATACTTGAGGATTCAAAGTTGCTTAGACTTCAGCTGATTACATATGGGAAATTGATGTATGTCACGAATACCTTAAGCTGTCATTGATTGAGTTTCAAGGGCTCAAAGGTGTGCTAGTCGTTGAGGCGGCCTGAAAAATATGATTAGCACTAAGATGGATCCAACAAAGTTAGAAGAAATTCAAAATCTGTAAAACTTATTAGGCCTGCTGATATGCAGGGTCCAAATAGATGCTTGGTGCTGGATTGGTCATTGTACAAGTCGTGCATAGTTTATATGGAATGACTGAAACAGTTGTTAGACCTTGAATATGTGGACATACTGAAATGCTGGCAACACAGTGCCTTAATCACATATTGGCCTGTGAATTTGAAGTTAGAAAGGGGGAGTACGGGTTCTTATTATTCTGAAGTGCGGCTAAGATAATTGATATAGTAATAGTTGTGTTAATTTAGAAGCAGCTAGTCCAGCTGATAATTTCGAAGTGATGATTGGACAATCTGTTCTGCCGATGCTCATATATGTTTTTCTATGAATATTTTGTCCACTGCCAGTTGTTTTATCAAAACTTATGAGTGCATGTATTTAAGCAAAATTTCTGCTATTAATGAATAACATGGGTGGTGTATATTGTGGCTGGTGATCCTGAATTCTAATGTTGGCTCTGAATAACATTAATTGAAAATACAAGTCCCATGAAAATATAAAATGACAGTTCTGTTGAACTTGACCAAAGTTTGCATACTGATATTCTTGCCTTTTGATGCTTTCTCCAATCTTTAACATTTTAGGAGAAGTTTAGGGTTGCATTTTTGGTTTCACAAGCTGCAATCCAGTTTATCCATGGTATGAATCTCTTAAAACTTCTCAAATCCTAAGGTTGACATATGCTGAGGTTTTTTCTTTTACTTTCCATGTAACTCCCCTTGGATGCCTACAGGTCTAAATTTGTCCAGTGAATATACTCTACCGGAAGAAGTAGAGGCAGCTGGCTTTCAAATATGTCCTGATGAGTTGGGGTCCATTGTAGAAGGTCGAGATGTCAAGAAGCTCAGAGTTCATGGTGGGGTTGAGGCTATTGCAGAAAAGCTAACCACATCAGTTACTGATGGCATTTCTACTTCTGAGAATTTGTTGAATAGAAGGAAAGAAATATATGGAATCAATAAATTCGCTGAAAGTCCAGTGCGGGGATTTTGGGTTTATGTATGGGAAGCCCTTCAAGATATGACCCTCATGATACTTGCTTTTTGTGCCCTTGTCTCTTTGGTTGTTGGAATTATGATGGAGGGATGGCCAAAGGGTGCTCATGATGGTCTTGGAATTGTTGCGAGCATCCTTCTTGTTGTATTTGTCACTGCCATAAGTGATTATAAGCAATCTCTGCAGTTCAAAGATTTGGATAAGGAGAAGCAAAAAATAACAGTTCAGGTCACCAGAAATGGGTTCAGACAGAAGATCTCAATATATGATTTACTTCCTGGTGATATTGTTCATCTTTGCATCGGGGACCAGGTCCCAGCTGATGGGCTTTTTATATCAGGGTTTTCTGTGTTGGTAAACGAATCCAGTTTATCAGGAGAGAGTGAACCAGTCGTTGTGAATGCAGAAAATCCTTTTCTCCTTTCTGGAACCAAAGTTCAGGATGGCTCATGCAAGATGCTCGTAACTACAGTTGGGATGAGAACACAATGGGGGAAACTGATGGCTACTCTTAGTGAAGGAGGGGATGATGAGACTCCATTGCAGGTTAAACTGAATGGTGTGGCAACCATCATTGGGAAAATTGGCCTCTTTTTTGCTGTTGTGACATTTTCTGTACTGGTGCAAGGATTATTTAGCCGCAAGCTACAAGAAGGAACCCACTGGACATGGTCTGGAGATGATGCGAGGGAAATATTGGAATTTTTTGCTGTTGCTGTTACAATTGTTGTGGTTGCTGTGCCTGAGGGGCTTCCCTTGGCGGTCACATTGAGCCTTGCTTTTGCCATGAAGAAGATGATGAATGATAAGGCACTTGTCCGTCATCTGGCCGCTTGCGAGACAATGGGATCAGCCACCAGTATCTGTAGCGACAAGACTGGAACACTGACTACTAACCACATGACTGTTGTGAAAGCGTGCATTTGTGAGGAAATCAAGGAAGTCAACAATTCCAAGGGAACTGCTTTTGGCTCTTCAATTCCTGCTTCTGCTTTGAAAATTTTACTTCAATCAATATTTAACAATACAGGGGGAGAAGTTGTGAAAGCTGAGGGCAACAAAACTGAGATACTGGGAACACCTACTGAAACTGCTATTTTAGAGTTTGGCGTGCTGCTTGGTGGGGATTTCCAAGCAGAACGACAAGAATCAAAAATTGTGAAAGTTGAACCTTTCAACTCCACTAAAAAGCGAATGGGAGTAGTTATAGAGCTTCCTGAAGGAGGATTCCGGGCACATTGTAAGGGTGCTTCCGAAATAATATTAGCTGCATGTGACAAGTTTATTAACTCAAATGGTGAGGTTGTACCCCTTAATGAAGCAGCTGTCAATCATCTTAAGGATACTATTGAACAATTTGCTAGCGAAGCTCTTCGTACTCTGTGCCTTGTCTACATGGAAATTGGAAATGAATTCTCTGCCAAGGGTCCCATTCCCACTGAAGGGTACACTTGTATAGGTATTGTGGGTATCAAAGATCCCGTGCGCCCTGGTGTGAAGGAGTCTGTTGCAATCTGTAGGTCAGCTGGCATTACTGTCCGGATGGTCACTGGAGACAACATAAACACTGCAAAGGCAATTGCTAGAGAATGCGGAATTTTGACTGAGAATGGTATAGCAATTGAGGGCCCAGAATTCCGTGAAAAAAGTGATGAGGAATTGAGTAAACTTATTCCAAAAATCCAGGTGCATTTATATTTTTATTACATTAATTCAGCCACATTTTATGCATATCAAAGCCAGATGGAGTATGAATGATTTTCCATGGTTGCTAGAATTTTAGTATGCAACTTTCATGGTGAGGCAATCAGTGGATACTTTCAAACTACAGTTCTTTGGGCTTTATAATTACTATCATAAGTACCACTTCCTAAATGCACGTTTTTTAGGAGGTCCTACCTTTGGTTGAAGTAGAAACTGTCCTCCATTTCTCTTTGCTTGAAAAATCTTAAGGCATAAATCTTATTCAAATTCTAAATTTATCTTTGCTCTTTTGTTTTTGTCATTTATCTATTACATCAAGGTAATTTGGGCTGAATTTCCTTATATTTCTTTGGAAAAACAATATATATATATATATATATATATACTTTGCTCTATGCAGAAATTACAAGATGAGAATAATAGTATTACTACAATCATAATACTAATCAATAGAAATCTTTCAGCAATAATTGAAACATATTTTTGTATAGGTTTCTCTTCATTACAACTGTAGATGACCCCCATTTTGACTAGAAACTCATTCACCCACCAATATTTCTTCATTTTCAGGTCATGGCTCGATCTTCACCAATGGACAAGCATACCCTTGTGAAACACTTGAGAACCACTTTAGGTGAAGTTGTTGCAGTGACAGGTGATGGTACGAATGATGCTCCAGCACTTCATGAAGCAGATATTGGTCTTGCAATGGGCATTGCCGGAACGGAGGTGTAACCTGAATGCTGCTTCATTAATTTTTTATTTTTCATTGTCTTAAGATATAAATGTATTGAAAGATGACCTTTTATGCTTACGGTGTATTCTTCAATTTGCAGGTGGCAAAAGAGAGTGCAGATGTCATAATATTGGATGATAACTTCTCTACAATTGTGACTGTTGCCAAATGGGGACGTTCGGTTTATATTAACATTCAAAAGTTTGTTCAGTTTCAGTTGACAGTAAATGTGGTTGCCCTAGTTGTAAACTTTTCTTCTGCCTGTTTCACAGGTAAGTAGACCCCAATATTATCTATCTTTAGCATATATATAACTTCTGCACACTGTTTTTCATGATATCAATATTTTTCTTTTTCTCCTTTCTTATTGTGTTTGGATATGCTTTCAGGAAATGCTCCCCTTACTGCCGTTCAGCTTTTATGGGTCAACATGATCATGGACACTCTAGGAGCACTGGCTTTAGCTACAGAGCCTCCTAATGATGACCTGATGAAGAGATCACCAGTTGGTAGGAAGGGAAACTTCATCAGCAATGTAATGTGGAGAAATATTTTGGGGCAGTCTTTATATCAGTTTGTGATAATATGGTATCTACAGACAAGAGGAAAAGCAGTTTTTTGTCATGATGGCCCAGATTCTGATTTGATATTAAACACTCTTATCTTCAACACATTTGTATTTTGTCAGGTATGCCTTTCCGCTCATATTAGTATGGCCATAATTGGTACCTTTAAGTAAATCCAGAAAATGATTCAAGAATGTTGTCATTTTCCTGTCTAGAGACTAGAGCTATGCATAATACATTTTTATTTTCTAATGCACACAATTATTTACTATAAATCATGTTGGCTTTTGATGCTTCAATCTTCATCTAAATTGCACAGTAGTTTACAATATATTGACAAAATGATAGCATGCTGTTAAGATTCATGTCTTACCCATTTTTTGGATGTACTTCATTCTGAATTTGCTAAGACTACGTGACTTACACTACATCTTCTCCAGGTCTTTAATGAAGTCAGCTCCAGAGAAATGGAAAAGATAAATGTCTTTGAGGGCATACTGAAGAACTATGTCTTTGTTGCTGTGCTCGCTTGCACCGTCCTCTTCCAAATAATAATCATCGAGTTCCTGGGTACATTTGCAAATACATCTCCTCTCAGTTTGCAGCAGTGGTTTGTTAGCATTTTACTTGGCTTCTTAGGCATGCCAATTGCAGCTGCCTTAAAGTTGATCCCTGTGGAATCAAACTGAGATGAGATAGACTAAGGCTTCATTTGGGCTTGTGCAGCACATCAGGTAAAGTATTTGGCGAATGCCAACTTTTGAAATGAACTACTTATTTTTCCACCTATGTTTGACATCAAGTTATTTATCCCACATAGCTTAGCTTCAAAGCTACAACGCCTCAATGCCAAACAAAGCCTATATGGATACTTTCTAACCATCCAAATTCTTATTTGTGAATTAGAATTTTTTTTTTTATCATTCATCACTTGATACTCAGTAGTAGCATCACTGAAGCTGACAGAACATTTCCACACCTTAAAGTTTGAACTGCATGCAAATTTGAGGCTAAAGATGGATCCAAACTGCTGAAGGATGACTTTGATTTGCAGAATTGTATTTTCTTGCAAATTTCAAACTTTCTCTGAAATACCTAAATGGTGAGCTTTGTAGGAGAAGTATTGTAATTTGGGTCCGGAGCCTTTTGCTTGATCACAGAATTTATACTTATTGATCCAATTGTCTTTTGGCAGAATTCCTGTGCTTGACTATATACTACCTTAATTATTTTATTCTCTTTACCTATTGGGGTGTGTGGTTGTAACTTGGCCTGATGGTTGCCTCTTAATTTTCTGTGCATTGTGATTATTTTTACCTGGCACCTTCCCTCGTATTTTTCTCTTTGCATGACATTGTTGGGCAATTTTAGGAGTGGAGTTTTCATGATTGGCTGAAGCCAGAAGAGCAGTGATGTTGCTTTGAGTAATATTATGGCTGGTCGTTCTGGCTAAGTTTGGGGACAAAATTGTTCAAATCATAAATTGAGACTCTTCTCCTTAGCAGAATAATATTTTTTAAATGTTTAAGCTATCGTAAGTGCTTCGAAAAGTGTCCCTATACCGTTGCCTGGAAATTATCCAAATAGTATGATGGCGATTTCTTACTACTGTTGCCTGTTATGATAAAAATAAGCAGTAAATAAAATTCTGATTTTTCATTCACTTTTAACTTTTGTAACAATTGGAGAAACTGGAAGTGCAGCAAAGCAACCTCTCGGACCCTTGAATGTTATAGAAAACATTCCTATCAGGATTCATCGCTGTATCTCATTTTGCTGGTATTGGGGACTTTACTTTCATTGAGCATCGGTAATAGTACAAGTAATACGGACGGAAGCACATGCCATGCTTGATGTTGTATGAATGGCAAGTTGTGTAGAGAGAGTGAGAGCGAGCAGTAAGCTTTACACGTAATCCAAGGGACGTAGGTGAAACTTGAAAGCAGTAAGGTCTGATGTTAGCTGTAGTCAAGACACCATGGTCTTGACCCAACAACGATGGCAGCTTGTAAGTGTACTAATTATGCCAGAAATGTACCAATGACACTTCATTGCCAGCTTTGACTGCAAAGCTCCATTTTCTACTGGCCATCAAGGACAAATAAATCTACTGTTTGTTGGCATCTTCACTCATGAAACTGATAACTGCAAAATCTTAAGTTTCAGCCAAAATCCATAGGGAACAGTACTTTTTTTGGTTTTACTTTGGTTCTGGTTTTCATTTCTCTTTCCTTTTCCTTTTTCTTTTAATTATTAATATAAAAACAACAAATGGGTGGTCTTATTTTCACCTCAGTTAATTCTATCTTCTCATAATTAAGCACTGAGTAAGTTTTATTTGTCTTGACAAATGTTCGAAAATGTGAGGAAACGCTAGTTATAACAAAGAAACCAAAACAAGCCATTAGTTATTGCATTATATCATTACATCCCCACATTATCAACTTAGGAAATCAAATGACCTTGAAAAATGTAGCTACAGTACACAAAATATATGTTTCCATTAAGAGTATAATCAACACAGCCAACACTTTAACAGGGAAGATGAAGAAGAGCAGGGCCCGCCCTTTAAAGGCAAATCCAAAACATTCAAACAAATCCAATCAAATTCACCTTTACAATACTTTTTTGATGGCCAACATGCAACATAGATGCTTCAAATAACAAAAACAGAGATCTCCTTTCCGTTCTTACTCCATGTTTTTATCAGCCTTTTCAAAGACACAAGAAAGCACCCCAAGCATCCCATCAAAAGCTAGGGTTGCAAGAGACATCTTAAATTAAACCCATGAAAGAAAGTTAAAAAGCGAGGAAATAAAAATACAAAGAATTAAAAAAAATAAAAATTGAACAATGAGTAGCCTTTCAAGACCT
This sequence comes from Cedrela odorata, assembly GCA_035584115.1. NCBI lineage: Eukaryota > Viridiplantae > Streptophyta > Magnoliopsida > Sapindales > Meliaceae > Cedrela > Cedrela odorata. Next base: position 4,250,670 of record JAXCLQ010000002.1, on the reverse strand, counting down.
CTCTGGCTCTCCTTGTAACATTGGTCTAATAAACATCAGCTTTATATGTAGCCCAAAGCTTTCCTTTTATTTTCTTTCCCTTCTCTGTTTCTCCTTTCTTTAGCTATTACTAACGGAAACATGTTCAATCAACTCCAAATTATGCCCACATTTAATGATTGAAAATAAACTCATTCCACTAATAATAATCACCATCAATGAGCCATTGATTAAAGCTTTGATATAACGCTCAAAAAACTGAGAATCTTTAGCAGAATCACTTCTCATTCTTATCACTATCATTGAATGTAAGCCTTTTTCTTTTAGTGCTAACAGCTGAAGAAACCGATGAACAGTCTAAAACATTTGTTGTCCTCAAATGGGTTGGCGATAGATCTGGCGAAACTATAGACTTTGGTATTTTAAGTTTCTCCATCTCCAATTTCTGCATTATACTGTAGCATGTGAAGACGTCCTCCTGTGAATATGCCAACAGTTTGATCAGATTATAAGCAATACGATTCTTTCTGATCATGGGAAATTAACTACCAGATATAAATAAATGAATCAATAAAAGGACTCACAATTTCTAGAAATCCACAATAAGATATGGAATTCATCTTACACTCCAATGCTTTTCTTGTTAGTCTTTGATCCAACGCCACCAAGGTGGCACCTGCGGCTATTGCAGACGGTCGATGGTCCATCAAATTGATTTCTGAATAATATATAATGAATCAAATTAACTCCATTCATAAATTCAATAAAATTTTGATGATGAATCATAAGTATATATAGAGGAAAATACCTCTCATTGTAGCCAATATGAGTGCCACAGTCCTGGATACGAAGTTAATTGGTGGAGAATCCTTGCAGAATTTTATGATGAAGTAATGAAGAAAAACAAAAGGAGTGATTGATCCCATTCTCCAATCCAGTGTTCCTAATATCAAAAGCTCCATTCTCAGAATTACATTGCTTGCAAATTTATACTCTTCAGTCTGGAACTCTGATAGTGCTGGCACCTTCACCTCTTCCATCTTTGCAGCCAAAGAAAGACATGCTACTGATAGTAACTTTATTGCCCATAATTTTTCACTCTGCAAAAACAAGAAACAATGGATTGATTAAACAAAAAAAGAAATTAATTTTGGTCCAAAAACCTTTGACATTGTGTTGAGAATTGAACTTACATCAATGGACCTCGTGGAAAGGAATCGATCGAAGTATGTGACAGATAGATAAGCTGTTTGGAAGCGAAATCCAAAGACTGCTCTGGTCTGGATTAATACAGGAAACAAAACATATCAATAGAATCAGAAGTAAATAAAGTTAGCTCAATCAAACAGAAGAAATGGGTTGTTGAAACTAACCTTGAGAATCCATGCAATAGCTTCCAAACGGGTACATTTAATTTCATCACCAAGCACCAAAGATTTATCATGTCGTTTGAAACCAAAGCTGATCTCTCTTTCACCCAACATCTCCACATACCCATCATCTAAAACACTGTGATCCTTTAAGTTACAGAAGGCATCTTCTTCTTCTATAAACTCTTCATCTAAACAAGTCTCACTTTCTTGACAAAGTAACCCAGATAAAGAATCATCATCCATTTTTACTTCTCTCCCTTTTTTTTTTCTCAGTATCCAAACAGAAAACAATATAATCTAAGAAGCAGTCTCAGATGGTACATTAATATTATTATTATTAACCATGATTTGGAGAGAGAAAATACTGTTGACCACCATGATTGAAAGGCTGAACAAGGAAATAGACAGAGAGATATGGGGATGAAGACGGGGAGCTAAAATCTAGCTAAAAAGGGTTGCTCTTTTAACGGTTATATATTAAACAGATAATAATATGAGTTTGTTGAGGTATAAGTTACCTATCTGCGATTCTGCATTGTCTTTATATGTGGCGAAATTGCAGTAAAATGTGCTGTTTTATCATATACTTTTAAGTATTTTTTTTCAATATTATTTTAATAATAAATAAATAAATTAATATATATTTTATACTTTAATTTATTTTTTATAATAGTAAATTTTATAAAAATATACACCTGTTTTTTTTCAACCTTACTTTAACTATAAATTAATTAATTAAAAAATTAAATATATATTAATT
>JAXCLQ010000002.1:4227672-4248458 GCA_035584115.1 Cedrela odorata | reverse complement strand
TTAATTAATTTATTTTCATTTAATTTTGTTTGTTTATTAATTTATTTATATTAATTCTAAATTAATTTGTTAAAAAATTAAAAAAATTAATATATACACACACATATATATATAAATTAAAGTTTTTTTTAAAATAAAATATTATTGTTTTAAAAAATATATTTAATAAAATTTAAAATTGAAATTAAAATAAATTAATTAAAATTTTATTTATAAAAATACATAAATTAAAAATATATTTATTTTTTAATTAATTTATTTATAATTAAATAATGTAACGGAGATAAGTGTAATTTTTTTTTTATATATATAATTTATTATAAAGTTATCACGATTGGTATTTGATAAAATCCGATAAAAAAGTGTTTTTCACTTGTAGTTTTAGCATTATGTTATGTTATGTATTTGCGTGTTGTTACTTGCGATGACCGAGTTTTGACCGAGAGTGAAGCAGAAGTGTGCTGACTGCCTGCCTGGTTTCAGGGCACGACCGTAAGTTAGACGCGAGAGAGTAGAGCGTGAAATCACGGTCCAATCAGGAGGGAATGTAGCGGTGTCATAGAGTACCGTACATCGGGTCGTACCTGAGATGTGCTTTTAACATTATGTTGTTGTGTTTAGTGGCTGGGAGGGTAGAGGCAGTGGGGCTGCTTGGCTTGGCTTGGCTTGGCTTGGCTTCTGTGCGATCGAGCTAGTTGTGGGGCCCACTGCCAGGCAGGCATGGCCACGTCGTCGTTTCAAAAAAAAAAAAAAACTCATGATTTTCGATTTGATCGGTGTGGTTGGGATTGTGACTTGAGAGATTTTTTAGTGAAACAATTTTTATGACTTCATTCTTTAATCAACATCTAAAGTAATTGTATTCGATATGCACGAGGATGTAATGGTAATTCTTTTTTTATAAATTGTAATTAATAAATTAATCATGTAATTAATCTTAATTTTTGTTGCCACGTAGGTTAAATGAAATTGAGCTTTTTCACTCTCATCCGTCTAGTTAACGTTAAATAAATATTAATACTTAATATAATTAATAATAAATTATTTAAGTTATATTTTAATAATTTTAATAATGTTTTTTTATTAAAATATAAGTTTAATCATATTTTTGTCATGTATTACTTCAATATACCCTTAACATTTTTAATATTTATCACTTTAGTCAAAAAATTTAAATTAATTTCATTATCATCCCTTGATGAAACTTATGTTACATTTTATTTATTAAGTCAGGTTAGAATAAGATGAAAGTACAATTTTGCCTTCCAATAACTTCTATAGTGGTAAAATAATTTATTTACTTCCTAAATTTGATGGAATCTTAAAAATATATTTTTGTTCATTAAAAAGACTAACCATTCTTCGTAACAATTTCTTCCATTACTTCACATTAAATTTTATTAAGTAACTCGCAACAATTTAATTTTTTTTTTATTACCATATTTACTAAAGTAATAAGTATGAAAATTATTCAAAATGTTTGTGACTATTTTTTAAATTTGAAGAACCTAAGCGAAGATGTGAATTAGTCGGTGATATTAAATTACTTCAATGTCTCTCTATTGTTAGAAAATATGTAACCAAAGTTTAATCAAGTGAAATTAACTCAAATATTTAAGATTAACGTGATAGATATGAGAAATATTAAAAGTATTAGTGAATTGTGATTAATATGTAAAATAATTTAACTAAAATAATAATATTTAAAACCTTAAGGGCTAAAGTGAAATTACCTCTTACTTGCTATGTAGCACATGTAAGTGACGTTAAAACTCATTAATACACGAATCTAATTTTGGATGTTTTGCTGGCCAATGGCTAGGCCCAGAATTTTAACATTTCAGTCTCATTGAGATCCCCCCATATTGAATTCTGTCACTGTATATATATCATCAATTCTTGTAACATTTATGCATTCAGACGAATTGTCTATTTCATAATTTGTATGTCATATAGGTTTTATAATTACAGAATCGGTTCATAATTTATACTGTAGTCTAATGAACATAGAGTCAAAGCAGAGGGTCTCAGTTTCGAGGGATGTTATGTGAATTTTTAAAGTATGATCTCTATCTATTAGTAAGATCAATGGCATATGTCGCTTGTCCTCGTATCACTACTGAAATTCCAGGATAAAAAATGAAAGTGATCAATAACATTATTCATAACTGATCAGCATTACAATTTACAGAAGAGGATTCATCGACGAAGATTCTTCGCTGTGACTATCTGAAAATTACAGAAACCTACGATCTTAATTAATTTGTCACTTGCATTAACTTTCTTTGCTCTACAACTAATTACAATTAGAGAGAATTTTCATCAACATGCATGCTGCAGAGACTTGCTGTTATGTCAAGCCACATGGAAGATTGAGAGTTCTGATCAGCTCACGGGTATTAATATGAAGTGTATGCCTCTGCCTAAACAGCGTGATTCATGCATGGTGATCATCTGATAGAAGCAAATTGGTCATATGTTGATCATTAGACAAAAATGATTAACACACTATATTTATATACATGGGTTTCCAATATTACTGCATCATCCTCGACTCATCCATGATGTCAGCGTGCACATTGAAAAGGTTTGCATGACAATATTGTGTGCTTTAATGGTGGCGATATATGTTGGGTACGGCGGCATATATATATATTTAGTTAGGGCATACTTTTAACAGAATGATGTTGCCTATATTGAAGAGATCGTGCATGCCTACTCTTTTTGGTTCAATATTAGTGGCGAATTTCCATGCATTCTGATGCAAAGGGGCCAGGCGCTCACCTTTAACTTTTTGTGCGCACAATATAAGAAGAATGAGCGCAAAAAAGCAATGAATCATATGTAGATTATGCACATCTTGTCAGGTGAGGTTAACTTAGCATATATCTAGCATGAGGATTATGCATATCTAGCTTGGGTCAGTTATTTACGGAGATGTTTCGCAATACAAAGAATGCACTGATTGATTTAATTTGATCTGATCTGTATATTAAGATACAAAGAGTTCAAATTGACAGTCATCAAAATCAAAAGCTAGCAAAAGCAGAACAGGGCTGCTTTTTAGGACATTTAGCTTCATTTTCTTGGCGATTGCGAAGCGTTTTTGCATAAAGGAATGCATCCTATGATATGAACAGGATGAAATAATATAGGTGAAATGCATGGCCGCCTGTTAGATGATTTGCATTACCAGCAAGCCCCACTCTTCTTCCCCCAACTATTCTACAAACCTCGGTGTCCACTGAGAGACAGAGGAACCATGCAAACCAAAAAAATTCTCAGCAACAATAATAGTCATCCATGAACACATGAATTAAATCAATTAGCTGCGTCCTGAAAATAGTGAAACACTAGCATCGATAGGATGACCCGTTTGAGGTTTGATGGAATGGATCCTCATTAATTTGATTGAGGGATAAAATTCAAATAATGCCACATTGAGAGACCATAAATGATCATATCTTCCACATTATACAGCACATTTCACTTTGTTCATTCATATTTTCTACTTCGTTAAAATTATATATGAATGTTGAAGGATCTTTTTCAGTAGATATGTGTATCCACTCAACCCCAAAAGAAACAAAATAAATAAATAAGAAGGAAGTTAAGGCACTTTTGGGAGGTTGGTGAACAAATTATATGGAATTCATGAGAGTGAAAGAGGTGTCAGGGAGGAGATTACAACCAAAATAATGTTGCCTGGAAGATAACAAAATGGGTAGGGGTACTGCTTACATGATTGTGGTTGGCGACGCATAAATTTCTGACACATGTTTTAGATATATACCCCACAAAACACATATCCAGCCACACACTAACTCTCATGCCATCTCTTTCAACAAAATTTTTTTGCTGCTAATCTTACCTTGTATTTCACAGGAAGTCAGTGGGAAGGGTATAGGAGTTGGGATTTCCAATGTTTGACTGCCATCCTTCTTTCAATTCAAACTTCCTACTCCCAAAACCCACTGAGCAGTGTGCTCACATGGCTGTTCCCCTTGGTGTATTTTTATCTACCCATATTCTTATGTGAAGGTGGATAGGGTACCCTTAAACCTTAATGAAGGATGGTTGGTGGGCTTTTTAAGTCCAATTCCAACACATTGACCTATGATATTGAATGTGCTTTTGTTTGGCGTTTTTGCACCGCGAACAACATGCATAGTTTGTGACAAGGAGATGGATTTAACCACTAGCGTTTATGGTATTGAGATAAGAGAAAACTTGGTCACTCCGTAAACTTTTAGTATTATGCTATGGTGTGTTTTACCTTTGGTGTTATTTGGATTGTCAGTCAGTCTGCTTCCATTGCTTACTGTTGGTGTTTGGTTGCAAGTTTAGGTCTCTTCTCTGATCTGATTTACCATTCGAAGAACCAAATTATAAGTGTTTATCTTGTGAGCAGTCGGAGGATTATATTCGATTTACGTTTATATACAATACATATATAGTCATAAATCAATCATTTGGTACCTAAGCTATCTATAATAATAAAATAAATTAGAATAGACACATACATGCCTCTTACTGCCTTAGATCTCATGCCGTCTTCTTTTTTCACGTAATCTCCATCCGAAACCTCAACATTTGCTCTTCCATATTAGCAGAAAGCGTCAGAAAATCTTAAGAAGAACTTCTTACAGTTCATATTTTTACAGTTATTCAGGTTTTAGACAGAAAAATAGGATTGGTCAAGATATTGAAGTGATATAATTCAAAGAAGCATAGATTAGTTCAGATTTTCGTAGTAAATTTTTGGCCTCTGACGAGATTATCATGCATTTCATGATTCATTAATCATTTGTGTTCAAATATTACTGTTTAAGTTCTATTCCAATACTTGGTTTGCAATAAAAACGGTTCGCATTTTATCCACTATACACATACTGCAGATTTTGCATGATGAAGGATCCATGGCAGCCAGATGAAGGATCCATGGTAGATTTTGCATCCATCGAAACATTGGGGCTGATGATTGAATTTGCTGCCAGAAACAAACTGCAGCCAGATGAAGGATCCATGGCAGATTTTGCATGCAAGCTGGTGTGAAATTGCCTTTGCCTTTGTTATCAAAATTAATGAAAATCACATGTTGGCACAGAATTTTGGTGTAGCAATTCAAGGAGTTTACATTCATCAATTCCTATCTTTGATAACATTTAACATATTCAGCACGTCATTCATTTCAAGGGAATAACCAATTTCCACTGCTGTTTCATTCAAAATACAGATCCAAGTTTGATACGAGGCCGCATCAACATGGGCTTAGACCTACAGATTAGGACTGTAATATGTATCAATATTGATGTTTTATGCTAACGGGCCTGTGCAGATAAGGACTACGCAATAAGTTGAAGGATCTACTATGTTTTTTTATCCAGGGACTAGGGTCCATGAATATATAAGGCTATAACAAAGAACATGGAAAGCCCAGCTTAACTATACCAGTTCATGGGCCATCCCTCAATTGCTTTATGGTTTAGGTCATTCCACAAGCTCGAGACACCATATTCTTGGAAGTACAAAATCCGATGCACTTGGTGAAAAGGATCGTATTACATGTGCGTCAGCCCCAACTACCGCACCTACTAATCATACTTGTCTTAGACTTCGCAGCATATTGCGGTCCAGTAAAACCTAGATACCGACAAACAAACAGCTGATAAGCTCCACATGCTGAGGCTGACTGTTGTGCATTGTTGTAACTTTGCGACCAACCAATTAGATATCTGAACTGTGCTGACTGCTAATTTGGTTTACACAAAATAACTCTCGCTGATCTCGTGACATTTATCTTCATTGTTCATACATTAATAACCCTTTTAATTCTTTATTCATATTAAAATCCCTTTAACCTTCTCCAAATCTTATATAAAATTCATTCGGCGCACGCATATAAAATTTCACATCGCACAAAATTTTATAAAAGCTAACGCCAAAATTGACAGATCATGATCATCATGATCGTGATCATCCTAGATGGTCCCGGAAGCACTGAATTATTCTACCAACTTTCATTCTCTATCACACACACACATCACATGTCTAAATTCTATAAGTTACTCGCTGGTCTAAAAGTGCATCACCCCATCATGGCACTCAATTTTCTACGCCCCTTCTAAAATCTAGCGAAGTTAACCCGTATCCACGTCCTTGAGTTTTGCGCCTTGTGGCTCTCTTACACCCAGCCAACTGGCGCGTGGCGCCGACTCCACTTCCGTCAAATTACGCTCCCAGATCACACCACATAATCAACGGCCTCAAATTTGTCCACGTACAAGAGCACACAATTACTCGGCAGAGTCCCGTCACAGGTACACCGAATATTCCATACCACCCAATATGAATGATTCGTTTTCTCCCCCAACCTCACCCTCTGATCTCATTTTAAGACTCCCTATTTTTCAACTCCGCCTGTTTTAAATTGATTGTATAAAATCCCTAATCCGGACAAACCCTAAAATATTTTAATGGCTGCATTGTCCTTCGATTCACTTTCGTTGTTGTCGTTGTTTTTATATTCGTATATTTCGACTAATCTGGGTTCTGTCTTGTTTCCGAAATCTTTTCATTTTCAGTTTATCAATCAACGTTGTATCTTTTTCTGACATCAATACCATTTAAAGGACTAAGCAGCCGCCACCAATGGGAAAGCGTGAGTTCTTTTTTCCTTTTTCCTTTTTCCTTTGTTGTTTTTTTTATGGTATATTTTTTTAAATCATAATTTGCGATAATTCCCATGTTTAATTAGGGTTCTTTTAAAAGATTTTCGTAATTGTGATATACTTTCTGTTCAATTAATTGCTTGAGCTGAATTAGGTTACGAAATAATTTAATGTCAATGGTGTTATCTTGGTCATTTGGCAGGTAACGCGCAGCGTAAAAATGCAGCGATGTTAGAGAGCGACGATGATAATAGTAGTGTTAGTTCGTCGTCAACAATGAGGTCTGATTTTATGTCGGTGTCCGGGACTGAAGAAGTCCAGCTTGATAAAGATTGTTTATTGGATGAAGCATTAGATGCTTTATATGGAAAAAGGTCAGTTTATTTTGATTCTGTCAGTTGTTATTTACGACAACAGCTCTTTTTTCGTTTTGTTTTTTTTTTTTTGCCATTCTCTGATTATAGATGCTTATTACATCTTTAGTTAGTTTATGATGTCCTAGCTGTGGTTGAAGATTGAACTTGAATTTGGCTTAATTTTGATGCTCTTTTTGTTCTTTTGCTTGTTTTTTTTAATGGATAAAGGGCTGCCACAAGAGAGAAAGCTCTGTCATCAATCATTGAGGCTTTCAATAGCAGCTTGCAGCATCGGTTTGTTGAAAAGAAGTAAGTGCAATCAATTAGACATAGGGAAAACTAATTATATTTATTATATTAATTATGATTTATGAAAATATCAATGTACCTTTCGATTCTCATTTTTTGTTGTTTTCTATATAGTTTTGCTACTTTACTCCATCAGTGCCTGGGTTCATTCAAACGGGGATCTAGCAAAGAGATAGCTCTAGCATCCCATGCCATCGGTTAGTCTTTAACCCTTCTTGTTGATCCTTCTCAATCTTCTTCCATAATTTAAGTAGCTTAATTAAGTAATTTATCTCTTTGCAGGCTTGTTGGCTTTGACTGTTGGTTCTGGGGACAAAGCGTGTGAAATATTGGAAGACTCAGTCACTCCTATTTCACTGGCTCTAAAATCAGGGTCTGAATCCACAAAAATAGCATCGGTATGTACAACTTAGCATTTCAGTAGATTTGGAATTCAATTGCATGCCAATGACAAGAAATTATGGTTTTCCAGGTCATTTTTATGCATAATGATTCTCACCTTTTGTTTTATGCAAAATGTGGTCATTTATTATAGCTGCAGGAGTGTTTGGCTGTCATCACATTTGTTGGTGGAAATGATCCAGAGGAAACGGAAAGATCAATGCAAATCATGTGGCAAATTGTTCATCCAAAGCTGAGTTCTAATGTATGTATCTGTGTTTGTTTTCTTTTATTTGATACTGATACATAATTCGCATATCATTTTGTAATTTTAGTGGTGTAGTGATTAGCTTATGGAAAACTATGACTCATGTTTTTCCATTTATAGGTTGTTGCAGTCAAGCCTTCGACAACTATTATCACAGCGATGGTGTCTGCTTGGTCATTTCTTCTCACAACATTGGATGGATTTACACTTGATTCCAAATACTGGCAGCAGTGAGTAAATCCTTGTTCTTCCCTGACCCTCCACCCCATCAATTGATTAATGGTTGGATATTAGTGTCACTAAACTGGTAGAAGAGCTCTTTCGATTGCAAAACTTGAAAGGACATATAGATAATATTAGGTCCTGCAGCTAAAATCTGGAGCTGAAAACTTGGTTTTTTTTTTTTTTCTTTTTTGGAAAATCATGCAGGTCTATTTCATATTTTTCTAGTCTGCTAGACAAGGATGACCGATCTGTTCGTATTGCTGCCGGTGAAGCACTGGCACTAATTTTCGAGATAGGAAGTCTGGAGAAGTTTTCTTCTGAATCTAATGGCTCTACTGATGGATCTCGTGAAGGATATGCGCATGTCCAAGGATTGAAGGGAAAAATCCTGAATCAGGTCAGAAATCTTTCTGTGGAAGCGGGTGGGAAAGGTTCTGCAAAGAAAGATCTAACCAGCCAGCGAAACTTGTTTAAGGATATTTTGGAGTTTCTTGAGGTATCATCTCTTTTTCCCCCATAATTATCCGTCACTTGGATATCTAGCTAGTATGAAATTCTGATTGTTTCTGAACTTTCCTTAATGATCCCACTTTCTTGTTTAGTATGGTTATTGTCGTGAAACCTCAACAAAGATTGGTGGTGAATCTTTTAAGACGTCAACTTGGTCTCAACTGATACAGGTTTTTCTACCATCCCTACTCTTAATCAGCACCTTTCTTCCCCTCTAGCAGTCTTGTCATGAATGCTAGAAATTTTCGAGGTCTCTCTAATTATATTTGTGTAACAGTTGAACTTTCTGAAGCACTTTCTTGGTGGTGGGTTTGTTAAGCACATGCAGGTGAATTATCTTCCCTAAAGTTTGGTCTTTTAACTCCTTTTGCTTTGATAAATGCTTCACTTTTGGCTATGGATGATTTATCATCAAAATTTATATTGATCTAACAGGAAAATGAATTCCTGCACAAGGTCTTCAGATTCATTCCTAAAAGAAAGTATCTTTCGGGTGTGGAACATCCTATATCTAGTACCGATAAGGTAGGTTTATTCTTTTCTCCTTGGTCGTCCCAGATCTGGTCTCTCTGAGTTATTTATAGCTTTACAGTCTTGAGAGTGATTCTTTGTTGAATTTATCTCTTGCTTGCATTCCTGAACCTGTATCTTCAAAAATCTGACTTTTCATGATGTTCCCCTTGAAACATCTAGCAACTCAATTGGTTGATATGATAGTTGGCTTCTTTGAACTGGTATTACCCATATCTCATAAGCTTCCGGATAATCTGACTGAAAATTCTAAGAATGATGTAACTAATACGAAATTATGGAAATTTAATGCTTTTTGCCTTGATTGCATTATTTCAATGCTATTTAACTTTTGGTTAAAATCTAAAACTATTATATAGCTTGTGACGTACATTCGCACGCATACCAGTAGATGACTTACTCTGCTTTCTTCCTTTGTATCATATTCATATGGTTGTCATGAATGACTTAACCTCTTCTTGACTATGATTCAAAATTTATCCCACTTTCGAAAGAATCTATGATGATGTTTGTCTTAATTATACATTTATGGTTTAGACATGCTCATGAGATGGGATTTGAGCACGAGCTTGTATAAATTTGGGAATTTGCTTTCTGCTATAGGCATAGGCAACCACAGAATTGATAAAAGTTTGTATACATTTTACATATCTGAGTTTGAGCTGTCCAGAAATGAGATTCTTGATCTGATTTCTATTTATAATGACAATTTTCTTTTGCTCTGGAAGCTGCTATACTAGTTCCTGGAAGTAGAACTTTACAGTTTGATCTTGGTTGAATAAATTTTAGATGGTCCAATTGGGACAGGTCTCGATTATGTAACCTTTATGTGTGTTTGATTGCATATGCTCCTTGGATTTGTAAGATTTTTATCTTTAATTTTTTTTGTTAATTATTACATTTTAGTTTTCCTTGGACTTCTATTTTGATGTTCTTTAGCTTTGCTACTGCTACTTATGTGTTTCTAATGATATGATAAATATCTGTTTTGCAGAGGATGTACAAGTCGCCAAATTCTGTAGTCAGCAAAGCAAGGACCCAGCTGCTCAACAAGCAGCGGATGCTATCTGAGGTAGTTTTATTTTCCAAATCATTTAAATGTTTGCCTTCTCATCCAATATGGATAGATTGGCCAGGTCATTTTATCCATTTACAAGAATCATCTATTTGATTGTATGATATGCAATACGTAGATTATACCAGATGAATTACTACACATTAAAGCCAAATAATTGAGAGAATATTCAAATATTAGAGGTGGATAGCAAATGACCTCACCTTTTCCTTGAGCTACTTGGGTGGGTGACTTTGCCTACTTGGCCCACCAGACCAAAGAATGCTGACTGATATTGTCTCAACTATTGCCAGAAGTAAAAGGTCATCAGTGGATGATAACACACTGTGTAGTTGTGAAATATGATGCTGGTTTTGTGTCATTAACTTTTTATTATTTTAATTGTGTGAAGCTTGATGTTTGAATTTGTGCAATTCTTCAGGGTAGGAACGCAGGGCACTATGCTGTCAATACGGGGGATGAAGATATGTAGGGTCGTCCCAGTCATTTCGACACTGCTTTACCATCCCCTGCTGTAATTATGGACCCACATTGTAGGACTCCGTTATTAGATGTTAGATGAACTTTTTATGTTATCTCAAGTTGAAATATATGAATATAAATCTTTTTGTGAAGTTGGTAGTTCTCAACATTTGTGCTTATTGAATCAATCAACTACTCAATTATACCATTCATATAATGCGCCAGACTAACACTGGTTCCGTTGACCTTCTAACTTGTGCAAACTTAGGATCCCTATATTTTTATAGGTTGTGGAGTATGCTAATTGTTAACACCCTTACCTTAAGTCTGGTGTCTCTTTGGGTTGATTATTTTAATAGAATTAAATAATAGAAGTTGTCGTTAACAGTGAAACACTTATTTAAGGTTTGTGGGCTTATACAACTCAAGCAAAAATGAACAAATGAGTTGGTTGACATCATTTGTACCTATTGTTATTATGATGTTTTGTGTTGAGGGATGTCACTGTTCACTTTCAGACGACTCCTATCAGAATTGGCCTCAGGTTGGTTTCATGCAAGAGTGCCTGAAGCCTTGCAGGCACTACAAGGGTCGTAATAGAACCAATATAAGGGTAAATTTCCTTTCCTGTTGCCTAATATCAAAACGACTTAAGAAACATCCAGATACCAGAAGGATATTACAAAATATTTTTCAAAATTCATCGACATCATCATTCATCACTTGTTCTTCAACTTCTCATGTGTCGTTATTTAGATTCCATTTTGTATACTGGAAAGAAAAAAAAAAATCCTTTTCTGAAGTATATAAAAAGAGCAGTGTCTCCAATCTTTTACTCCATACATACCTAGAAACCACTCAATCCAGAAAAGTGTTTACTCGCTGCCCGATCCTTCTGGTAATGGTTTCTTCCTCCTCCCCTTCTTCCCCCACCCCTATAGTTTCCGGCATTCCCTCTCCCACCCATCTCAGTACTATCAGATTGGTCATGTGCAACATGAGAGTCCTTTGTTCTTCCTCCTCTCCTACCTCCACGGAACCCGCCCCTAGAATTTTTCATATTTCCTCTCCGTTCCTCCTCGGGGACATCAGACTGGTCCTCCTGCTCCTGATGCTCCATCAGCTTCTTCACTGCACCTAGTGGATGATTGCCACCTCGTCCAAGGCCATGTATTAATTCTACTTGAGCTTGAGTGATTATTGATGCTTCATCAGCATTTGCAACTGCTACTGAGCCAGCAACCTTGTAACTGTAGTTCTTACCATCCCTAACATAATACTGAGGCTTTTTCTTGGATCCCCATTTTGAAATAGGAGCTTTCTGTGTCAAGTTTTCATTCTCTGTCCCCCAAGAGTTACCCAAATTGGACTTCATTCTGTCACCCAGCATCTCATTTTCCTCAAATCCTGACTCCACAACACTCAGACCCAGATCATCAAAAGAGTCGTCATACTCATCTTCATACTGAGAAATCAAAGCATTAGTCCTTTCATTATCCTTTACATCTCTGGTATCAAGGGTAGTATGATCAGCCAAGTCAGCTTTAGACTTCCTAACAAACCTCCCTACAGTAGATGAAGATGAAACAGAGGGGATCTTAATCTTTTGCTCCGCAACAGAATTGATAGGGATAGCAAGGCTAGCAGGTTCAACAAGTTTTCCTTTGCCTTTGTCTTTCCAGCTTAATTTCAAAGTGGACTTGGGTGCTGGCATTGTCTCCAAGGAAGTGTCCAGTGACTGCAGATCTTCATGAAGAGTATTCTCAAGGATCCTCTGAATCACCTCTTCAGGATTATGATTATAAACTTCGAGACATGCAGCCAGAAACCCTTTACCATAATCAGGAAAAAGGTCCTTTACTTGACTGATTTTAGACTCCATAATTGCAGCATCTTCATTCGTATGTACCTTTCTGCAGGTCACAGGGGGTGGCACAGACAGTTGCTTCTCAGCAAAGCCTTTTGAAGACATCATGATCCCAGACAAATACTGAAATTGCTCATCATCCATGAATATCCATCCTGTGCAAAGGAAGTTCATCATAAACTGCTTTAAACAAATTAGAGGATGATCAACATGAATAAAGGCTCAGATTATAAGATTAAGCAGAAAGGTGATGCAAGATAGTTATCAACTTAGGGGTTTCAGTATTTAGATTTATTTATTTGGGGGTTTAGACTCAATATTCAATAATCCTTCAATGGTGAAAACATGAAAAATTGTGAAGTAAATAGGTGGTGTAGAGTAATGCAGTGAAATAATCATACATGTTAGGACTGGCGACATATTAAAACTAATACTACCAAGGGTAATTTGCGTTAGATTACAAAGGTTTCTTCGTTGTAACAAGACCTATGCCTTTTACTTTTCCTTCCAAGGAAGATTAATATTCTATAGAAGACTTATAATAATATGTTCTGATAGCTTTTATGGCTTTTGATTTTACAATCTAACATGCCTCTAATCAATCAATTGTAAAATAACAATTTAAAAAAGAGTAAAGCATAGATAACATAATTTGTAAAAATAGCACTCACCAGTATTCTGCAAATTCTCAAGTCTACTAATTAGATTGTAATTCTTTTCAACATTTTTAAGAAATGTATCTCTGTTTTGGTCCTGAACATGGATTGAAATTCCATTGATCTCCCTAAAAGTTTGGACCAAAATATCTGCCCTTATGACGGGGTCCTCTACTTTGGCTGGAAACATTTTTGTAGTAGCTGGAATGGGGGGATCATCTTCAAATTCTCCATCACTTAGGTAGCAATGATCTAATAATTTCCAACCAAATTTGACTAGTCTCATTGACAACATCTTCAAACTAATAGCAATGTTGGATATCATTTCATCTGCATCAGCTGTAAAGATGATATGGAACCCCCGCTGAAAAGATGGAAGTAATGAATCATGCAACCGCACAAGAATGCTGAGTAGTTCCTCATTTCCATAACTGCATGGACAGAAATCTGAGATGAGATAAAATCAAAGTCTCTTAAGAAGTTTGTGGAGAACAGAAGGCATCATGACAGTATTGCCATTCCAGACATAATTCCCAAATAATTAACCAAATAAGGGTTACAAAGAACACAGATTTGGGGCAGTACCAAGGTTTTTAATAAAAACAAACAACCAAACAAATGAGCAACCAAGCAAGTTCAATAAGATCTAAACTTCCACAGTTGTTGAGCTGTAGTCTCAAATGCAAGTTGACAGCATTCAAAATGCTCAAACTAAAAATTCATGCAAAACATACCAAATAAGGGTTAAAAAGTGTCACATTTGAATACATTCAGAAATTTACTAATTGAAAAGATACCTCATTTCAACAGGGCTTGAAAAGAACACAGCTGCTGGTTTGTATGCAGTAACAAAAGCATCCATAGATACAATTGCATCATTTATAAAGTCCATCACCTGAGTACGAAAAAATTAGTTCATAATTAAGGTAATGCATCTTTATTACTAACATATAATATTACAATTACAAGGCTACTTGTGAACAGGGAACCAACATTGGGAAAAGATAAAATTTTCACCAGGTCACATTACACAAGTTCATTTTCTGTCAAACAAATGGCAATGATTGTTTCTGAAACACACACACACACACACACACACACAAAAACCCTGAGGAGAGAGATATTGAAGCTACACTGATTGTACATTTCTTCATACAGAAATTATTCAATGATTCCAATAGTAATGAAAAGAATATAGGGAAAAGGTAGGGAAAGTGGATGAAGAATCAGCCTACAATGATTTTACGTATCAACACACATAAATGATTAAATGATTCAGTTGCAGCATAAAGTACATATTGAACACTGAATAGGGAGGGAGAGAACTGACCTCCAAAAGATCAGCTCGAAGCTGACTCAATCCAGGATCTACATGGCCCTCAGAGGAAAATAGGGCCTGTTCATCAAGTCACATGTTAGTATACAAGTAAACTCTTTCACCATACTCGCAAAATCAGAAAATCTGAGAAGACAAGAATGCACGACCAAATATAAACACAACATCAGTTGTAAAATAATATACAATACTCTCTTATTAAGTGAATGATTAGCCTAATAAGTTAGAAGTTTAATAAGAAGAACCAGAAGTGATTAATGGTGATCCCTTTCTGTACTCAACAAAATGTGAGCCCTAAGGTTTGGGCCTACAATGGCTTAAGCTACAGTAAAAGTGGCAGGGAAGGATGAAGTGGGTTTCCATCAAATATTTTAAAAAATAAGAAATAAAACCGGCACATTCGCTATCAAAGCATATGGATTCACAGAAAACAAGAGTATAAGTTGATCAAACTGCCAAACTAGACAAGACACCAATTAAATCTCAACAACAGCAGAAAACTTCCAGAGGGCACAACTAATTCTCTGTAAAAGGGGAAAAAAAAATACCCCCAAAGATGAACTGCATCGTTGATGCATCGTGTGGACAATATTTAGGAAATGAGACAGTACTCCAGTCAAACTATCATGAATCCCAGGCTGGGCTTTCATCGCATTCCCAACCTGAAAAACATAATTAAATAAGAAATAAGTGAGAGAACTAAATAACACAAGTAAAAAACTGACATAAAAAACTAATTTCTTAGTAGTAGACAAATTTTTGTGAACATAAAACTTACCAGCAATCTGGTCAAATCTTCATTTTCACGACCATATATGGCACATATGTCCAAAAGCTTAGGCAAATAAAGCAACTTCTTTTCCTGCAAAAAAACTACATGAAGAATTAGTGAACAAATGTGTATTGGAAAAAAAAACTGACAATCGGAATAATATCTCATCCTAATCACACATAGATCCCAAAAGCAGTGAAATTAAGCAAACAAATATCATGAACGAGAAATAAATTCCACCCACCACAGTTGGGCAAATAACACATAAAGCCAATAAAAAAGCCTAGTGAAAGACTGATGTATTTGGTAAGCATCATTACACCATTTCTCAAACCTATTGCATCAACTCAAGAAAAATGCAAGCCAATACACATTAAAAATAAATAATAAAAAAGCTCAACCAAACAAAAGTCTTGTTGAAATTTAAACTACATTCTGTAATCTGAGCGAGCTACACTAAAACTTCGTTTCACCATCTAATACAAAAAACTTTACTAACAATAGAGCTGCATAGGACATGCCAACCCACCTGCATGGTCTTTTGAGCTAAGGCTATCAGCAGCACGGGCACCAGGATCCTTGTTGGAAGATCTGCATTGAGAACGCAAAGAGAATTACACAATATGTAAAAATCAAAAGTAAATTTACGGATCTGACAGCAGATAACTGAGACTTACATTCGATAAAACAGCATAAAAACACGGCGGCTTAGTTCGAGCTCTCCAACAATGACCCCGGCAACTATTCCCTTGGCTCCACGATATGGAAAATCATACCATCTGCTCCTAAATTTTAAGAAACTATCCAAAAATTCATGCAAGGACGCGTCACTAGCCACTGAACATATCAAAACGGGAACACAAATAGTCAAAAAATTTAATCTACCAAAGATATTGAAATTAGAAACACTGTCGAGAGTTTTTCAATGAAAATGAAAATGAAAACATAAGTACCTTCTCTCCAGAAATCTCTAGGGTTTAATTTGAGCAACCTGGACAACTCTCTGTTCAAAATATCCACAACTCTCTGGGACTCCACCGGATCCAATCCTCCTTCATCGGCGCCCAGTCCAGCAGCGACGGCTTCGTCCTGGGGCAAGTAATCAACGAAATTACCGCGCGTACCTGGGGCTGCTGCTCTGCTCGATGACGTGGCGCTACTGGATGTAGCCACATCTGATGACTGTCTGAGGGAATTCGAGAGTGTGGTGGCGTTATGGTTTTTGGGGACGAATTTTGTCTGGTTTCTGGGAACGTACTTGCTGCTGTTAAAGTTCTGTTTATTGCTGTGATTATATCGGTGCGACATGATTGTTTACTGGACCCTTTTTCAATTACATAGACGGAAACACAGATAAGTGAGAGAGTTGCGGAGGTCCTCCCTGCCAACGGAAATGAAAGAGGCGCAGTGGATGCGTCTTTCCTTTTTATACACGTAATTCCTGATTCCATTTATTTATTTTCGGGAATAAAATAAAATAATATTCGTTAATTATTTAATTATTTTTATTTTGTATCTTATCAAACTCGATCAGAAATTTATACTCAAGCGAACAATGTTCGATAACGAAATGATATTCTGATTTCCAAACAGACAATATTATGGATTTTAATTTGTATATTATAGAACTAGTAAGCAACGAGAGATTGTTTGCCATAATCAGGCCCTTTCCAAATTCTAAGTAAACCCTTGAACAAAGGTAAACGATTAAACAACAATCATTTGATTTTGTCTAACAGAACTATTTTCAGTACAAGATCTTGCAAATAAACTATTAACAAAATTGGACACACCAACTCATCATCTACTGTCCGCATTTGATCATTGTTCCATCAAATAAGTAATTCTACTCTTTCTTGCGGGGAAAAAAAATGGGGGTTCAAAGTATAAAAAAGCATCAGCTCCGCATCATAATAAACTAGATGCCATTCCAACCGAAATCACAACATCGTTAGGCTAAAGCACTCTCCCTATGCTTCTTCCCCAAATCATAAACTACAAATATCATACCCATTCAAAATTTGTTTCTTTTCGCAAAACCAATGCAAAGAGACAGTCTGATGAATCAGGTGCAATTGAAAGCAGGGAACGTATGTCCTGTGAATAAGGAAGTATGATCAGAAGCCTTGCCCAAATGGATTTGACAGCAGGGATCTTAATTACTCCAGCACATTCTCTTTGCTTCAAGTATGATACAAAATCCTGAAACTGCATATAATAAATGAGCTGATTTATCGCCGCATGCTTGCTTGAATGCTAATGAGAAATAACTCATCACCCAATTCAGGATTCAAACCAAATAACCAAACAAGCAAAATATTATAAGGCTTGGATGGATAACATGTCTAATCTCCTTTCCACACTGAGATTTCTTAATGTCTGATAAGCAAGCTTTAGGCTCAGTATAAATAAATGGATGTCAATAAATGATTTACAGAAAAGCATTTTTTGGTGATAGCAAATACTTTTTGGTTGATCAGGTTGAAAGCAGCAATCAGTACAAAAGTAGAGTTGAACTTGGTCAAATTTCATGTGATATATTTAGTCACCATTTCAAGGAGCGGCACAGGCATGAAGGTTCACTAATTTGCATAATAAAATATGGAACAAAAATGAATAAATGAGAAAACTTACACCTTTATGGTCACCCAAAGAAGAGGGGATCAGCCGACATACCTCCCTCTGCAACACGTTAAAAGCTAAAAGATATGAAAAAGGGAAAATTATATTCATGTATACATGAGTGTTATTGTATTGAGAATTATGCATATCTATCAATTATAATAATGCCAGTGAACTTCATTCGCACCAAAAAATAAAGGCCCAGAGGATACAGGTTCACTCAGAATTTAGCTAAAGCCTCTCATAATAGTTGATTTTCATTAGCTAAGTAAATCAGTTAGACATATATTGTTAATTTTTTATAGTTAGTGCGAAGTAAATTCTTCCCATTAAACCTTTGTATACAGAATTCTAGGAGAAAATTACCTAAGGAAACTATGGACATATGGTCCACAAGTATGAAAAATTAAACTTGATGCAAAAACCATTCCGCATCTGGACAGAAAGGATAAAACATATATCACAAGCTGGCATGAGGTCAACATTCTAGACATTTTTCATTTTGATTCCAAATTGTAACTTAAAAACATGCTACTTTGAAGTATGTACTGCATTCTATATTTGTGTTGATTAGAAAGATTGGAGATTTGGAGGCTGTATATGTGTGTTTTTATGAGTGAAAGTATGTATGTATGTACTTGTGTATGTGTACATGTACCTGGACCAATAGATGAAAACATTCCCATCCCCCATAAAACTTATATATATTAATAATACAAATATTGACCAAAAAAGTGCATCCAACTTTGATTTGACCAGATATTGGATTTCAGGGTTCAACTAGCTACTCTGACTCAATTTACAAAACATTTCCTCATGCATTTGCAACACAAAAGCCACCTGCATAATGAAATACTAAATAGAGAAGCCAGAAAAACAATGAGACGAAGTTCTTACTCAGCAGGTTCTGAAATGTCATGTGAGTACTTGCAAATATCTGAATCCTCTATCTGAGCATAAATTGTGCAGTAGTGAACCTCACTTTTGCATAATGTTCCCAGCCACTGATACTGCACCAACTGTTCAGGTCTTTCTACTTCGATTGATTCCGCAACAGGAGGGGGAGGAGGAGAATTAGGTGGAGGGGGAACCAGAGGGGGCTGCGACTGAGGCAAAGGCGGTGGAGATGGAGGTAATGGAGGTGGGTCTGCAGGATGATGGGGAGCTAGGGACGATAAAGGTGGTGATGCAACAGGATGAGAGAACATTTGGTCATAATTCTGTATTGAGGCTCCCGGTATCTGTGCAAGCAGAGTCACCGAAGGAGGTATGAAAGGAGCTGCAACTGCAGTCCCATGAAATGTATTCGGCACTACACTGGGTGATATTGGGTTTGAAGGCAAATGATGATTTGAACCTCTTGCATCCCAGGAACTGTCAGGAGGGAGGTAAACAGGTCGCAAAAATTGAGTTGGCTGGATTTGCTGTGGTGTTGGAATAGGTCCCTGTGTTGATATAGGTAAGCATGGCACGTTCCCTTAAACAAGAATGAACCACATTTTAGGTTAATTATTCCAGACAAGAAATAATGTGACCACCTAAAATAGAATCAGTCAAATATACAACTTCAAATGAAGAGGAGGGGGGGTGTGCAACATGTATTGATTAGATTAACAAAATGAAGTATTACCTCCTAGCAAAGGATTAACCATTATATTACCATCATGAGCATCGATTTTTCTCACCCCAGCTTCAGGCATCTCTGTATGACCAGAAACAGACCAGTTTGACTGAAATGAATGTCCAGTTCCATGATTCTCAGATATTACTATGGGCGATGTAAGTTCCGTTGAGTTGCTTTCAGGTCTTACTTTGAATGATGTAGCATGGTGAAATCCTGGTTGACTGTTCAACAAAGGTAAAAGTTTATCATCAGGTAGAGACAGTAGGAGATTAATGTATGCACTATTTGTTTATCAAGAGATACCGCAACTTTAAACAATAGAACTTCTATTTATTGAAATATCATGCTTCTGGCTCAAAAAAGAAAGTAAAAAGTCACTACACCAGGAAAAAGATAAAAAATGAAATCATATCAACATCATGCATTGTTCCTGGTATTCAATCATTTGACCACCTAAGCATTCTTTCATGAATGATCACCATGCATCAGACCCAGTAGAATATGACCAATCTTATTTCTTCCCTGTTGTGGAGAGAACTGAATAAAATATTTGAACTCTCTTAGGCATATTTTAATCTTCAACCTAACAGCTTTAAGCATTATTCTGCCAAAGTTTTAACTTTGAAGATAATAAAAGAGACAGGGGTGAAAGCTATTCCAGACACACCAAATGCAAAGTCAAAATTCAAAATATTGCAGAATAAGGGGCGGCATGCCATCATTTAACCTTCATACCGAGACAACACACTGACAAGACAAGCAAACTCCAAAATATCAATTGAATCCAAATTAATGAAATTAAAACATATCCTTCCTTCAAGGATTGAGATACTAGAATTGTAAAACCTTGCACCATGAAAAGAGGCACTGTGAGGTGATCCAAAACCACCAGCAGAAAAGTTGCCCAGATGGTTGCTTCTGATGTCAACATGGATAGGAGCAGCAGATGCAGACCTTGCACCATCCATATGGGACACTGCCACATTAGCTGGCCTGGCATTCGAAGGTGGCAAATAATTACTTCTGCCCTTACGATGCTGTCTGAGATGAGCCATTGCAGTGGCAGCTTCTTCAGGACTGCCAAATTCCATCAGTAATGCACCTTCATAACTGAGATCAGC
>JAXCLQ010000002.1:4211065-4222499 GCA_035584115.1 Cedrela odorata | reverse complement strand
ATTAAGTAATGTTAGAGATAAAAATAATACAAGTATAGTTGAAAAAAAATTATTAAAAATTTATGAATATCTGCACGAATTTGGTAAATATTAAATATAAATTTAATAAAATTTAGTAATAAAATATCAAAATCATCGTGAGTTTGTTATGAGTTTAATATTAAAAATTTGTAGCAAATAGAGATCTTAAACCCAATCCCTTGTCAACCCAATATAAATTATAGGGGTGATAATTTGAGTTACCGTATTGTATTTGTATCGTCTTAATAGAGGTTAATTCGACTAATTTATTAATCGTGTCAAAAAGTGAAAACTCTAACCCAATACAATTATTAAACAGTTAAATACATAATAATCGTATCACTAATTTAATATTTTTTAATTTTATTTTAATATATTTTTAATAATATTTATAATAATATTTTTTAAATACTAATTATTTTTATCATAAATATAATTAAATATAATTTAAAAATGAATAAATATAATTATAACAAATTTTAAATATAAAATTATAAAAATAAATTTATTAAATTATAAATGAGTTAATTATATTATTCGTTACACATCACATGTCCAAATAAAGATCCTAAACCCGATGTCTTACTATCCCAATATAAATTATAGGGATTATAATTTGAATTACCATATCGTATTCATATTATTTTAAAAGAAGTTAATATGAACGTGACTCATTTATTAATTGTGTTAAGAAATAAAAATTATAATCTAGTATGATTATTAAATGATTAAATATATTATAATCGAATTACTAATTTAATATTTTTTATTTATATTTTATTATATTTTTATAATATTTTTTTAAAATATTAATTATTTTTATTATAAATATAATTAAATATTATTTAAAAATAAATAAATAAAATTTTAAAATTTTAAAAACAAATTTATTAAATTATAAATAAATAAATTACTTAATCTTGTTTTACAGAAAATTTTAAACTTTAATATAACATAATTATTAATTATGTTCCGTCGTATCATTCGTTTATCACCTTCAAATTCGTAAAGTTCGCGACGGTCGTTTTAAAAAATTGCCTTGCACGTAGTACGTGAAATTGTGAACTTTGCCACCAACCAATCAGAGATCTGAACTGTGCTAACTGCTAACCACTTATCCTGTGCCCTTTATCTTCATTCGTCACAAATGTATTTTTTAATTATTCTTTATTCATTAGAAACCCTTATTCTTCTCAAATGTATTATTACAAATATATAATAATAATAGATAACTCGAACATTGACTAGATAGAGCATGACCACAATCAGAAGGTGCCGGAAGTACCGAATCATTCTACAACTTTCATTGCCCGTCGCACATCACCTGTCCAAATTCTCGAAGTTACTCGTGTTTGATCTTTCAACGCTAGACAAAAACAACATCACGGCACAAAATTTTCTACGCCCATCCTAAATTCTCGCGAAGTTAACCCATATCCACGTGCTCATTTTATTTCGCTCCTTGTGGCTCTCTTTCACCCAACCAACTGGCGCGTGTCACCGACCCCACTTCCGTCAAATGTACGCGGCCAGATCAACGGCCTCAAAATTGTCCACGTAATAGATCACACGATTAATTGGCTGAGTCTCACAGGTTAACCGAATATTCGATACCACCCAATATGAATAATTCTTTTTTTCTCCCTCAACCTCACCTTCGTTCTCATTCTTAAGACTTGCTAATTTATCGCCTCTACTTTCTTTGAACCAGACAAACCCTTGAGAACTTTAATGGCTGCGTCCTCCTTCGATTCACTTTCATTGTTGTCGTTGTTTTATATTCGTCCATTTCGATTAATTTGGGTTGTCTTGTTTTTGAAATCTTTTTATTCTCAGTTTCTCAGTCAACGTTGTCTCTTTTTCTGACGTCAAGACCATCTAAGGACTAAGCAGCCGCCAGCAATGGGAAAACGTGAGTTCTTAATTTTTATTTCCTTCGGTGATTGTTCTTTATTATATATTTTTTTTAAAATCATAATTTTTCGATAATTCATGTGTTTAATTAGGGTTCTTTTTAAAGATTTTCCTAATTGTGATATTCTATGCGTTCAATTAATTACTTGAGCTGAATTAGGTTAGGAAATAATTTAATGTCGATGGTGTTATGGTGATAATTGGGCAGGTAACGCGCAGCGTAAAAAGGCAGCAATGTTAGATAGCGACGATGATAATAGTAGTGTTAGTTCGTCGTCAACAATGAGGTCTGATTTTATGTCGGTGTCCGGGACTGAAGAAGTCCAGCTTGATAAAGATAGTTTATTGGATGAAGCATTAGATGCTTTATATGAAAAAAGGTCAGTTTATTTCGATTCTGTCAGTTGTTATTTATGACAACAGCTCTTGTTTTGTTTTCTTGCGATTCTTGGATTATAGATGTTTATTACGTATTTAGTTAGTTTATGATGTGCTAAGTGGTTGAAGATTGATATTCAATTTGGCTTAATGCTGATGTTTCTTTTGTTGTTTTGCTTTTTATTTTATTTTATTTTATTTAATGGATGAAGGCCTTCCACAAGAGAGAAAGCTCTGTCATCAATCATTGACGCTTTCAATAGCAGCTTGCAGCATCAGTTTGTTGAAAAGAAGTAGGTGTAACCAATTAGAATTAGGGAAAACTGAATTTCAATATTAATGTTGTTTTATAAAAGGTGGTATGTTATTGTTTAAACATTTGTTACAGTTTGATTTCTTTCCAATTGTATTTATTATATTATTTATGACATGGAAATATCATTGTACCTTTGGATTCTCATTTTTTGTTGTTTTTATTTTATATAGATTCGCTACTTTACTTCATCAGTGTCTGGGTTTATTCAAACGGGGATCTAGCAAAGAGATAGCTTTAGCATCCCATGCCATCGGTTAGTCTTTAACCCTTCTTGTTGATCGTTCTCAATCATCTTCCAGAATTTTAGTAGGTTAATCTAGTAATTTATCTTTTTGTAGCCTTGTTGGCTTTGACTGTCGGTTCTGGGGACCAAGCGCATGAAATATTGGAAGAATCAGTCACTCCTCTTTCACAGGCTCTAAAATCAGGGTCTGAATCCACAAAGATAGCATCGGTATGTACAACATTGAGCGTTTCAGTAGATTTGGAATTCAATTACGTGCCAATAACAAGGAGTTATGATTTTTCACATGTTATTTTTATGCATGATGATTGTCACCATTTGATTATGCAAAATGTGGCCTGTGATTATAGCTACTGGAGTGTTTGGCTATCATCACATTTGTTGGTGGACATGATCCCGAGGAAACGGAAAGATCAATGCAAATCATGTGGCAACTTGTTCATCCAAAGCTGGGTTCTAGTGTATGTGTCTGTGCTTGTTTTCCTTTGTTTGATACCAAGACATAGTTCGCAGATCATTTTGTAATGCTAGTGAGATCTTATGGAAAACTATGACTCATGTTGTTCCATTTATAGGTAGTTGCAGTCAAACCTTCAGCAACTATTATCACAGCGATGGTGTCTGCTTGGTCATTTCTTCTCACAACAATGGATGGATTTACACTTGATTCCAAATACTGGCAGCAGTGAGTAAACCTTTGTTCTTCCCTACTCCTCCACCCCATCAATTGATTAATGGTTGGCTATTAGTATCACTAAGCTGGTAGAAGAGCTTTTTCCGTTATTAGGTCCTGCAGCTAAAATTTGGTGCTGGAAAATTATGACGAAAAAGATAATTTTTATTTTTGGGGAAAATCATGCAGGTCTATTTCATATTTTTCTAGTCTGCTAGACAAGGATGACCGATCCGTACGTATTGCTGCTGGTGAAGCACTGGCACTAATTTTTGAGATAGGAAGTCTAGAGAAGTTCTCTTCTGAATCTAATGGCTCTACTGATGTATCTCGGGAAGGATATACGCATGTCCTAGGATTGAAGGGAAAGATCCTGAATCAGGTCAGAAATCTTTCCATGGAAGCTGGTGGTAAAGGTTCTGCAAAGAAAGATCTTACCAGCCAGCGAAACTTGTTTAAGGATATTTTGGAGTTTCTTGAGGTATCATCTCCTCTTTCCCCACAATTATCCGTCACTTCGTTATTTAACTCGTATGAATTTCTGATTGTTTCTGAACTTTCCTTAATGCTATTACTTTCATGTTTAGTATGGTTATTGTCCTGAAACCTCAACAAAGGTTGGTGGTGAATCGCTTAAAACCTCAACTTGGTCCCAACTGATACAGGTTTTTCTTCTTTCCCTAATCTTAATCAGCACCTTTCTTCCCCTTAAGCAGTCTTGTCACGAATGGTAGAAATTTTTGAAGTCTCTCTAATTATATTTGTGTAACAGTTGAACTTTCTGAAGCACTTTCTTGGTGGTGGGTTTGTTAAGCACATGCAGGTGAATTATCTTCCCTAAAGCTGGGTCTTTCAACTCCATTATATATATATATATATATTTATAAATGCTTCACTTTTGGCTATGGATGATTTATCATCAAAGTTTATATTGATCAAACAGGAAAACGAATTGCTGCATGAGGTCTTCGAATTCACTCCTAAAAGAAAGTATCTTTCAGGTGTTGAGCATACTATATCTAGTACTGATAAGGTTGGTTTATACTTTTCTCATTGCTTGTCCCAGATTTGGTTTCCCTGAGTTATGTTATAGCTGTGCAGTCTTGAAAGTGTTTCTTTGTTGAATTAATCTCTTGCTTGCATACCCGAACCTGGATTAACTTTCAAAAAATTGGACTTCTGATAATGTTCCCCTTGAAACTTCTAGCAACTCAATTGGTTAGTATGATAATTGGCCGCTTTGGACCAGTGTTACCCATATCTCATGAGCTTCTGGATAATCTCAATTAAAATTCTAAGAATGATGGAACTAATGTGAAATTATGCAAATTTAAATCTTTTCTAAATTTTGGTAAATATCTAAAACTATTATGTAGCTTGTGATGTACTTTCTAGTTGCATATCAGTAGATGCCTCCCTCTGCTTCCATCCTTTGTATCATATGGCTGTCATGAATAACTTAAAACTTGTCACATCTCACATCGCTAGCGGGTGAGTCTGGGCTATAGGTTATATAGTTTGGGTCTTCCTAACTCAGTAAACGCATTTTGAGTTGTAAAGCTCAAAAATAAATCCGTGACGGGCTGTGCGCCCAAAGCGGACAATATCTACTCGGTTGTTGGGTCCGGGCTGTTACATTTGGTATCAGAGCAGACCTGTGACCCGATGTGTGGATGTTTTGTGATATGATATGTCTGTTATGGCCCCCTCACGAGAACGTGAGATCCAAAGGGGGGAAGAATGTCACATCCCACATCGCTAGTAGGTGAGTCTGGGCTATAGGTTATATAGCTTGGGTCTTCCTAACTCAGTAGACGCGTTTTGAGTTGTAAAGCTCAAAAACAAATCCGTGACGGGTTGTGTGCCCAAAGAGGACAATATCTATTCGGTTGTTGGGCCCGGGTTGTTACAAAACTTTTCTTATTATACTAAAAAAATTATCTCACTTCAGAAGAATCTATGGTGATGTTAGTGTAAGTTATACATTTATGCTTTAGAAATGGCCATGAGATGGGATATGAGCGTGAGCTTGTCTAAATTTGGGGATTACTTGCTCTATAGACATAGCCAACCACAGAGTTGATAAAAGTTTGTATAAATTTTCCATATCTTACTTTAAGCTGTCCAGCAATGAGATTCTTAGTTTGATTTCTATTTAAAATACAATTTTTTTTTTCTGCTCTGGAAGCTGCTATATTAGCTCCTTGAAGCAATGCTTTGCAGTTTGATCTTGGTTGTATAAAATTTAGATGGTCCACTTGGGACAGGTTTGAATATGCAATCTTTATGTGTGTTTGATTGCATATGCCCTTTGGGTTTGAAAGGTTTCTATCCTCTAATTTTTTTCATTAATTATTATATTTTAGTTTTCCTTGGACTTGGACGGTGTTCTTTAGCTTTGCTGCTGTTTTTGTGTTTCTAGTGATATGATAAATATCTGTTTTGCAGAGGATGTACAAGTCGCCGAATTCAGTAGTCAACAAAGCAAGGACCCAGCTGCTCAACAAGCAGAGGATGCTCTCTGAGGTACTTTTTTTTCCACATCATTTAAATGTTTGCTTTCTCATCCAATATGAACAGATTTGCCAGTTCATTTTATCCATTTACAAGAATCTGTGATAAAATTTTCCTGTCTCAATTATTGCCAGAAGTAAAAGACCATCAATGGGTGGTGCCACTGTGTGTAGTAGTGAAATATGATGCTGATGTTGCTTGAATTGTGCCAATAACTTTTTAATATTTTAATTATGTGAAGCTTAATGTTCCAATTTTGTGTGATTATTCAGGGTAGGAACGCAGGGCACTATGCTGTCAATATTGGTGAAGAAGATATGTAGGGTCCGAGTCATTTCAACACCCCTTACCATCTTCTACTGGAATTATGGACATTGTAGGCCTCCGTTATTAGTTTTTAGATGAAGTTTCTATATCATCTAAAATTGAATATATGGATATAAATCTTTTGTAGTTAAAGTTGGTGGTTGCGTTATATAGACAAATTGGTTTACATTGGTAGTCTCTGCATTTGTGCTTTACAGAAGGAATCTATGACTCAATCGTATCTTTCATATATGCGCCAGACTTCAACAGTAGTTCCGTTGACCTTCTAACTTGTGCAAACCTAGATTCCCTATATTTTTGTAGGTTGTGGAGTACAGAAATTGTTAATACCCACCTTCAGCCTGGTGTTAGTTTCATCTATCAGACCTTTTGGTCCGTGTCGATGAAGAATTCCAATTTCAACAGGAATGCATGAAACATTAATTGCTCAAAAATGCCGGTATCCATATTTCTATACCAAAAGTAACCTTTTAACTTGTACAAACTTATATGCTCCTATACTACTGTCACATTCCTACACATCTAATATACCTGTTTCTTTGGGTTGATTTATTTAGTTTTAGAATAAAAATCGCCCTGGTTGACATCATTTGTACCGATTGTTATTCTATCTTTTTAGCGTTGAGAAATGCCGCTGGTCAATCCTATCAAAATTGGCGTCAGGTCGGTGTCATGCAAAAATGCCTGAAGCCTTGCAGGCACTACAAGATACGTAATACAGAACCAACATAATGGTCAAGTTCCTATCCTGGTTGCCTAATATCAATACGACTAAAGAAACCATCCGGATACCAGAAAGATATTACAAAAGAATTTTCCAAAAAATTATCCGTTGACTAACAATCCATTGATTTTATCATTCATCACTTGATCTTCAACTTCTCATGCGTCGTTCTTTAGATTCCATTTTGTATAAGAAAAAAAAAAAAATCCTGCTCTGAAGTATGTTAAAAGAACAGTGTCTCCAATCTTTTACTATACATTCCTAGAAACCAGTCAATCTAGAAAAGTGCTTACCTGCAGCCCGATCCTTCCTGTAGTGGTTTCTTCCTCCTCTTCTTCCCCCACCCCTATAATTAATGGCATTCCCTCTCCCACCCATCTCAGTACTATCGGATTGGTCATGTTGTTCAACATAAGAGTCCCTTGTTCTTCCTCTCCTACCTCCGTGGAACCCGCTGCTAGAACTTTTCATATTTCCTCTCCCTTCCACCTCAGGAACATCATACTGCTCCGGATGCTCCATCAGCTTCTTAACTGCACCTAGCAGAAGATTGCCACCTCGCCCAAGGCCATGTATTAATTCTTCTTGAGCTTGAGTGATTATTGATGCTTCATCAGCATTTGCAACTGCTACTGAGCCAGCAACCTTGTAACTGTAATTCTTACCATCCTTGACATAATACTGAGGCTTTTTCTTAGAACCCCATTTTGAATTAGGAGCTTTCTGTGTAGAGTTCAGTCTCTGTCCCCCAAGAGTTAACCAAATTGGACTTCATTCTGTCACCCAACATCTCATTTTCCTCAAATCCTGACTCCACAACTCTCTAACCCAGATCATCAAAAGAGTCGTCAACTCATCTTCATACTCGTACTGAGAAATCAAAGCATTATTCCTTTCATTATCCTTTACATCTCTGGTATCAAGGTTAATGTGATCAGGCAAGTCAGCTTTAGACTTCCTAACAAACCTCCCTACTGCAGATGAAGATGTAACTGAGGGGCTCTTAATCTATTGCTCTGTAACAGCATTGATAGGGATAGCAGGGCTAGCAGGTTCAACAAGTTTTCCTTTGCCTTTGTCTTTCCTGCTTAAAGTCAAAGTGGACTTGGGTGCTGGCATTATCTCTAAGGAAGTGTCCAGTGAATTTGACTATTCTCATCGACAGCATCTTCAAACTAATAGCAACATTGGATATCATTTCATCTGCACCAGTAAAGATGATATGGAACCCCGCTGAAAAGATGGAAGTAATGAATCATGCAACCGCACAAGTGTGCTGAGCAGTTACTCATTTCCATAACTGCAAGGACAGAAATCTGAGATGAGATAAAATCAAAACCTCCGAAGAAGTTTGTGGAGAACGAAAGGCACCATGACAGTATTGCCATTCCAGACATACTTCCCAGATAATTAACCAAATAAGGGTTACAAACAACATGGATTAGTGGAAGGTTTTTATTTCAACAGCAGAAAATAATCAAGTCCAATACCATCCAAACTTCCTCCATTAGTTGAGCTGCGGTCATAAATGTAATTTGACAGCATAAAAAATGCTCAAACTAAAAATCAATGCAAAACATACCAAGAGTTCATGAAAAAGAAAAAGTGCCCGATTTGAATACATTCGGAAATTTCCTAAATGAAAAGGTACCTCATTTCAAGAAGACTTGAGAAGAACACTGCTGCTGGTTTGTATGCAGTAACAATAGCATCCATTGATACAATTGCATCATTTATAAAGTCCATCACCTGAGTAGAAAAAAACTAGTTCATAATAAAGGTAAAATATATGTCTTTCTAACATATAATATTACAATTACAAGGCTACTTGTTGAAAAGGGAATCAACGTCAGGAAAAGATAAATTTTTCACCAGGTCACATAATAATGAGTTCAATTTCTGTCAAACAAATAGCAATGATTGGTTTCTGAAACAAACACATGAACACACCCTGAGAGAGAGATATTGAAGCTACTGTGATGTAAATATCTTCATACAGATTATCAAATGATTCTAACTGTAATGAAAAAAATATAGGGAAGGGGGTGGGAAAGTGTATGAAGAATCAGCCTAAAATGATTTTACGTATCAACACACAGAGATGATAAAATGATTCAGTTACAGCATAAAGAACATGGGAATACTGAATAGGGAGAGAGAGTAGATGGAGAATCAGCCATCCATTATGTCCCCCTAAAAGAACAAAAGAGAGAACTGACCTCCAAATGATCAGCATGAAGCCAACGAGATCCAGGGCTTCATTGCTCTCAGAGAAAAATAGGGCCTGACAACAAATTTCATGTTAGTATACAAGTAAACTCTTTCACCAAACTCGCAAAATCATAAAATCAGGGAAAACAAGAATGCAAATTCAAATATAAACATGATATCAGTTGTAACATAGTGTACAGTACACTCTTATTAAGTTAATGATTAGCCTAATAGGTTAGAAGTTTAATAAGAAAAACCAGAAGTGATTGATAGTGATCCCTTTCTACATATAATCAACAAAATATGAGGCCTAAGGTTTGTGCCTACAATAAACTACAGTAAAATTGGCAGGGATGGATGAAGTAGGTATCCATCAAATAGTTCAAAAAAAAAAAAATAATAAATTTAAACTGGCATATTCACTTGCAACAATGTAGTTGGTCAAACTGCCTGGACATATATATCCATGTGATACGAGGAACTAGACAGGACATCAGTTAAATCTCAACAACAGTAGAAAACTTCCAGAGGGCACTAGAAATTCTCTTTAAAGTATGTAAAAGAGGAAAAAAATACCTCCAAAGATGAACTACATTGCAGATGCATCATGTGGATAATACTTAGGAAATGAAACAGTACTCCATTCAAACTATCACGAATTCCAGACTGGGCTTTCAGAGTATTCCCAACCGGAAGCATAATTCTATAAGAAATAAGTTAGAGAAATAAATAATCAGATTACCATCAACACAAGTAAAAAACTGTGATAAAAAAACAAAAACTAATTTCTTAGTAGTAGGCAAATTTTTGTGAACATAACTTACCTGCAATCTGGCCAAATCTTCATTTCCATCACCATATATGGCACATATGTCGAAAAGCTTAGGCAAATAAAGCAACTTCTTTTCCTGCAAGAAGACTACATGCAGAATTAGTGAACAAATGTGTACTGGAAAATGCAACCGACAATGGGAATAATATCTCATCCAAATCACACATTAGATCCCAAAATAAAGCAGTGAAATTAAGCAAACAAATACCATTAGCAACAAACAATTCCACACACCAGAGTTGTGCAAATATTACACAAAGTCAATAAAAAAGCCTAGTGAAAGACAGATGTATTTAGTAAGCATCATTGCACCATTTATCAAACCTATTACAAAAACTCAAGGAAAATGCAAACCAATACACATTAAAAATAAATAATAGGAAAGCTCAACCAAACAAAACT
Source organism: Cedrela odorata (assembly GCA_035584115.1). Classification (NCBI taxonomy): domain Eukaryota; kingdom Viridiplantae; phylum Streptophyta; class Magnoliopsida; order Sapindales; family Meliaceae; genus Cedrela; species Cedrela odorata. The sequence goes on along the minus strand of JAXCLQ010000002.1, from coordinate 4,211,943 downwards.
CTTATTCACATTTAAACTACATTCCGTAATCTGAGTGAGCTACACTAAAATCTCGTTTCACCAGCTAAAACACAATACTTTACTAACTATAAAGCTGCATAGGACATTGCAACTCACCAGTATGGTCTTTGAGCTCAGGATATCAGCAGCGCGGGCACCAGGATCCTTATTGGAAGATCTGCATTGAGATCGCAAAGAGATTTACCAAATGTGTAAAAACCAAAGGTAAATTTATGGAGCTAACAGCTGATAACTGAGACTTACATTCGATAAAATAGCACATAAACACGGAGGGCTTAGTTCTAGCTCCCCAACAATGACCCCAGCAACTATGCCCTTGGCTCCACGATATGGAAAATCATACCATCTGCTTCTAAATTTTAAGAACTATCCAAAAATTCAAGCAAGGACGAGTCACTAGCCACTGAACATATCAAAATGGGAACACAAACAGTCCAGATTTTAATCTACCAAAAGTATTGGAATGATAGAAACACTGTAGAGAATTTTCAATGAATGAAAACGTAAGCCCCTTCTCTCCAGAAATCTCTTGCGTTTAATTTGAGCAACCTGGACAACTCTCTGTTCAAAAGATCCACAACTCTCTGGGACTCCACCGGATCCAATCATCCTTCCTCGGCGCCCAGCCCAGCAGCAACGGCTTCGTCCTGGGGCAAGTAACGAACGAAATTACCAGTCGGAGCTGGCGCTGCTGGATGTTGCCACGTCGGATGATTGTCTGAGGGAATTCGAGAGTGTGGTGGCGTTATGGTTTTTTGGGATGAATTTTGTCTGGTTTCTGGGGACGTACTTGCTGTTGCTCAAGTCCTGTTTACTACCGTTGTGATTATATCGGCGCGACATGATTGTTTACTGAA
>JAXCLQ010000002.1:4189678-4210965 GCA_035584115.1 Cedrela odorata | reverse complement strand
AAACAAAAAAGTATCTTATCAAGCGAGCAATGTTGTATATCGAATGCCATGCCGACTTCCAAACAAGCAATGTTATGATTTTAATTTGTAAACGATATAGAACACTGCGACGGCGGAAGCTGCATCATTTAGTCATTGTCTGCGAAAATTATCTAGCGAGAAATTGTTGGCCATCAATCGGGCCGCTTCCAAATTATGTATAAACCCTAAAACAGAGGTACAGATTAAACAACAGTCATTTGAATTTGTCTAACAAAACTAATATCTGCACAAGATCCTACAAATAAACTATCAACAAAATTGGACACACCAAGTCATCATCTACTGTCCGCATTTGATCTATCAAGCAATTCTACTCTCTTTCTTGCGGGGAAAAAATGGGGGTCCGCATCATACACTTGATTACTTTTCCAATAGAAATCACAACATCAAACATCATTATGAAAGTGCCGAATTTTTCATTCCGTTGAACAGAACAAGCATTCTCTCCCTATGTTTCTTCCTCATTGTAAACTACAAATATCATACCCATTCAAAGTTTGTTTCTTTCGGCAAAACCAAAGCAATGAGACAGTCGGATGAATTAGGTTCAACTGAAAGTATGGAACATATGTCCTGTGAGTAAGGCAGTATGAACAGAAGCCTTGCCCAAATGGATTTGACAGCTGGGATCTTAATTACTCCCGCACATTCTCTTTGCTTCAAGTAAGATACAAAATCCTGAAACTGCAGAATAAATGAGCTGATTTATCACCACATGCTTACTAGAACGCTAATGAGAAATAACTCATCTTCAAACCACAGAGTTAAGATAACTAGAACAAGTAAAAAATTATAAGGCTAGGATGGATAACATGTCTAATCTCTCCTTTCCACATTGATAGCTTTCTTAACGTTTGATAAGCAAGCTTTAGGCTCAGTATAAATAAAAGAATGCCAATAAATGATTTACAGAAAAACATTTTTGCTGATAACAAGTACTTTTTGGTTGATCAGGTTGAAAGCAGCAATCAGTAGAAAAATGGAGTCGAACTGGGTCAAATTTCACATGATATATTTAGCCACCATTTCAAGGAGCGACACAGGCATGAAGGTTCAATAATTTGCATAATAAACTATGGAACAAAAATGAATAAGTGAGAAAACTTACGCCCTTATGGTCTCCCGAAGAAGAGGGGATCAGCAAACATACCTCCCTCTGCAGCACATCAAAACCATAAAATAAGAAAATGAGAAAACTATATTTGTGTATGTTAGTGTATTGAGAATTATGGTTAGCTTTAAATGTGAATATATCTATCATTTATAATAGTGCCAGTCAACTTCATTTACACCAAAAATAAAGGCCCAGAGGATACAAGTTCACTCAGAATTTAGCTAAAGCATCCCATAATAGTTGATTTTCATTAACTAAGTAAACCAGTTTGATAAATCTTGTTAATTGTTTTGTAGTTAGTGCAAAGTAAATTCTTCTCATCAAACCTTTGTATCCAGAATTCTAGGAAAAACTTACTGAAGGAAACTATGCACGCGTGGCCCGCAAGTATCACAAATTAAACTTGATGCAAAAACCATTCTGCATCAGGCCAGTAAGGATAAAACATATAATATCACAAGCTGGCATGAGATCAACACTCTAGACATTTTTCATTTTGATTCCAAATTGTAACTTAAAAACATGTGACTCTGAACTATGTACTACATTCTTTATTTGTGTTGATTAGAGAGATTGGAGATTTGGAGGTTGTATGCGTGTGTGTGTGTGTATGCATGAAAGTATGCACGTACATAACGTACATAAGCATATATGTGCATATGTACCTAGACCAATAGATAAAAGCATTCCCATCCCCTAATATATATATATATATATGTATGTGTGTGTGTGTGTGCATGCATGCATGTATGTATGTATTAACATTCCCATCCCCCCCAAATATATTTATATATTATGTAATACAAATAATGATAAAAATAAAAAAAAATGCTTCCTTTCGTTTGACAAGATATCAGATTTCAGGGTCCAGCCAACTACTCTGAGCCACCGGCATAATGAAATACAAATAGAGAAGCCAAGAAAAAATAACTGAGCCCAATCCAACAGAATTTCAGGGAAAATGTTAACTTGACAGCTCGATCATTACCAAGCACCAAGACATGAAAGAGGGAGAGTAGAGTTCAACATAGAAATACTCATGGACTCACTTTATGTGGTGGGGTACTGGTAAATGTTGACTTCACATGCTGAAAATCTGTTCGTTTGCTCATATCTAATTTAGCAGGCCATCTGCACCAAATATTATCCAGATAAACTATGGTTAGAAATTAGGTTTTGTTAAAAGTATAACCAATCAAAAAGAAAACAATGAGACAAAGATCTTACTCAGCAGGCTCTGAAATGTCATGTGAGTACTTGCAAATATCTGAATCCTCTCTCTGAGCATAAATTGTGCAGTAGTGAACACCACTTTTGCATAATGTTCCCTGCCACTGATGCTGCACCAACTGTTCAGCTCTTTCCATTTCGATTGATTCTGCAACAGGGGGAGGGGGAGGAGGAGGGAGAGGGGGAGGGGGAGAATTAGGTGGAGGGGGAACCAGAGGGGGCTGTGAATGAGGCAAAGGCGGTGGAGACGGCGGCAATGGAGGTGGCTCTGCAGGATGATGGGGAGCTAGGGATGATAAAGGTGGTGGTGCAACAGGATGAGAGAACATTTGGTCATAATTCTGTATTGAGGCTCCCTGTATCTGTGCAAGCGGAGTCACCGAAGGAGGTATGAAAGGAGCTGCAACAGCATTCCCATGAAATGTATTAGACACTACACTGGGTGATATTGGGTTTGAAGGCAAATGATGATTAGAACCTCTTGCATCCCAGGAACTGTCAGGAGGAAGGTAAACAGGTCGCAAAAATTGAGTTGGCTGGATTTGCTGTGGTGGGGGAATAGGTCCCTGTGTTGCTATAGGTAAGCATGGCATGTTCCCTGAAACAAGAATGAACCACATTTAGGTTTATTATTCCGGACCAGAAATAATGCGACCACCTAAAATAGAATCAGTCAAATATACAACTTCAAATGAAAGGGTGGGGGTGGGCAAGAAGTATTGATTAGATTTCAGCAAATGAAGTATTACCTTGAGAAGGATTAACCATTATATTACCATCATGACCATCTATTTTTCTAACCCCAACATCAGGCAACTCTGTACGACCAGAAAAAGACCAGTTTGACTGAAATGAAGGTCCAGTTCCATGATTCTCAGATATTACTCTGGGCGATGTAAGTTCCATTGAGTTGCTTTCAGGTCTTACTGTGAATGATGTAGCATGGTGCGATCCTGGTTGACTGTTCAACAAAGGTAAAAGTTCATCATCAGATAGAGATAGCAGGCAATTAATGTATATGCTATTACTCTATCAAGAGAGACTACAACTTCAAACAGTAGAACCTCTATTTGTTGAAATACCATGCTTCTGGTTCAGAAAAACAAAAGTAAAAAAGTCATTTGAACGGGAAAAAGATTAAAATGAAATTGTATCAACATCATACATTGTTCCTGGGTCCTGGCATTCAATCATTTTACCACCTATTCATTCTTTTATGAATGATCACTATGCATCAGACCCAATAGAATATGACATTTCTTATTTTATCCCTGTTGCGTGGAGAACTGAATAGAAGATTTGGACTCGAGGGCATATTTTAATTTTCATCCTAACAGCCTAAAGTATTATTCTGCCAAAGTTTTAACTTTGAGGACAATAAAAGAAAAGAGACTGAGGGGTGAAAGCTATTTCGGACATGCCAAATGCAAAGTCAATCCTCAAAATATTGCAGAATAAAGGACAGCATGCCATCATTTAACATTCATACCTAGAAGACACTGACAAGACAAGCAAACTCCAAAATAACAATTGAATCCAAATTAATGAAATTAAAACATATCCTTAATTCAAGGATCGAGAGACTGGAATTGTAAGACCTTGCACCATGGAAAGGGGCGGTGTGAGGTGATCCAAAACCACCAGAAGATATGTTGCCCGGACGGTTGCTTCTGATGTCAACATGGATAGGAGCAGCAGATACAGACCTTGCACCATCTATATTGGACATTGCCACATTAGCTGGCCCGGCATTCGAAGGTGGCAAATAATTACTTCCGCCCTTTCGATGTTGTCTGAGATGAGCCATTGCAGTGGCAGCTTCTTCAGGACTGCCAAATTCCATCAGTAATGCACCTTCACAACTGCGATCAGCGACCACGTAAGGCCCTGTGTAAACAACTTTACTAGATTCATGCAGAATCTCATCCTTAGCCCATTGGCTTGGAATATTTCCAACATAAACATGAAAGCTAGAACCGACTGCCACACCATTTATGGCACCCCTAGTTCCCAATCCTACATCCATGAACTTTACATGCCAAGGAAAGTGACCACGGATATATTCCCGAGCCCTTACAGCATCAATTATATTTCTATACTCAACCAAGGAAAAACTTTTGATTGGGAAGAAAAAGAAATGTTCCAAGTGACCAAACCTCTCGAGCTGAAACCTTGTATGAGCTTCAGATGCTTCAGGTCCAAAGGAACCCACCCATAACTGCTTAGAAGCAGGAAAAATATCCATGGCAGCAGGGTCCCCATCAAAATACCAAGCAATTTGAGATGTTGTGGAAGCATATGGCACAGCTAAATGATGATTAGGAGATACCAAAGCATTACTTGCACCTCCACTAGCAGATCTCAACACAGGAAAATGGTCTCTCCCCTCAAATGAATTACTCCTGAAGTCTACTGGTGTTCTACAGGCAGGTGAAAGCATCTGGTGGTTAGATAAGTCTCTGGGCATGGAAGACCTGCCACATGAGAAATCTCCAGGATCACCAGTCTCAAAGTCCATTGACCTCGTGCCTCCACTATCATGACTAGAACCGGTATTTGAGTGGATATCTGTTTCAGGAGGACCAACTGAGCTGCGAGATTTGAGATATGGACCCGGAAACTTGTCAGTAAAACTATCATCACAGGATCCCTCATTAACTCTTGAATTACTCTTTTTACCGGATAGTTCCCTAGAGGTTTTGTGTTGATTGGAGAACCTAGCCTCCAAATACCGTTGATTGGCATGCTTCGACGGATCAGAATCATCCTCATCACTATCAACTTCACTGCCATTCTCTTTACCCACTTCAGGAAATGACTCAAAAATTCTTTCAAGAGCAGATGTAATTTCCGATACAGCATTAGAAGAGGATAATTTACATAACTTCTTATACCTTGAAATCATCCAACTTCTCAATGATGGATTTTTGCCAAGAACCTGTATACAAGATGACGTCATTGACACGAAAGTAAAGGATAAATGGGTAAACGTACCACTAACTCAACAGTTGAAAAGGAAAAATTAACATTGCATTATCAATAAAAACTTAATGAGATACAATCTTCACTGCAAATTTGAAAGAAACAGCAACTCTACAGCACAACATTTATTTGAGATGTGGAGCAGTTATCAAATATTACCAGTTCCAATAAGCAACTCTTTGGAACAGGAGAAGCATTTCCTGAAAAATGGTTGTCATTTGACAATAGCTCCTCATTGACAGCCTTCTTGGCTTTTGTGCTTGTTTCAGGAGATTTAGATCCATCACCTCTTAAATCTAAAGAACAAGCCACATCTTCATCATGAAACCTGCTTGTGATCTGAGTTACAAAATATTGTCCTTTATGAACTCCCTCTGGTTCAGAAGGGTTGAAGAGATCAAAACAGGCAGCAAGCAAATTTCTGGGGCAGGAAAATAAAATATGGAGTAGACTTAGTACACGAAACTTAGATAACTTAATCAATAAAGATTCATCTTCATCTGAAAACTTTCTCTTCAGATCAGAAAAGATCTCATTGGATTCTTGCATCTTGATGATCTCTTTATCAACAATATGAATAATATCCTTTCCATCAAATGAGGATATGAAGAAGGCCAGCACATTATGAAAAACTGCAGAACAAATGCCTCGGATGACAGATGATGTTGGTCCCTCGGAAGAAGCAGTGAAACAAATATCAGCTAGACCAAAAATGCAGGCTGTAGCAGTCTGAAATGCAACAGCATCAGCATCCTCTCCTCTATTTATCACTGCCACACTCCAGTTATGCATATTAATAACAACTTTAGCTGCAGCTTCCAGTGCAGTTGGACAGTATGATACATATCGTGGAACCAGATCAGCTACAATCCGCTGCACACTTGCACAGCCTGCAAAGTTGGCAGCATTTACAAACATATGAAATCTTAGCCTGAAAGATGTTTGAGATGAACAAGTACTAGCATCTTTATGACAACATCAGGTTACCATTCCAAGTTATATGAGAAACCTTCAATGCAATTTAGAAGATGGTTGATAATAAATTTTGAGTGTCCTGGTCAGTCCAGCTCTATCATATCTGATTAGCAGGTAGATAGGATGGTAAACCATAAATATTAGCAGGTCAATGTTGAGCAATGAAATAGGCTACCCAGTGCTTATTCACACACTTGATTACCATGCAGATTATTTGATTTCGCAAAATGAAAACTAGTGCAAGCAAGAACCTTGGAGGGTTTTTGTTTCAATGCAATAAATTAGCTGGCAACAATGCTACCTGAAACTCTTGAGCATGGCAGGTCAATCAACATGGCTGCTCACTCTGGTAATATGCCACTTGGCTAAATTTAGCATTGTTGAATCTCTTACAATGGTTCCATTTCTTCCAAATCGTGACACTAGATCAGTTTTGACATTTTGGGAAAAAGCTAGTAGCAAGTCGAATTGAATCAATTGCATTCTTCTCACTTGATTTATAAAGGCAAACTCGATGAATACTTTCTACAGCTATTTGGGATCCTAGGTCATGGGTTGGCTAACAAGCACCTTTGTCTGGGCCAAAAATTGAGTATGAGGAACTGTTAGAACTCATTATAGAAGAGGCTATCTTTGCAGTTTAATCCATAAATAATTCTAAACCATATTTTATTTTCCCCCAATCAATAAGCAGCTTCACGATCGGGTCACTTGTGTCAAAATGCATATGTCAGCCTACCTTCACTAACATTTTGAAAACTGGATATTACAGTATCTGGAACGGGAAAAATACAAGGCCTTCATTCTATTCACCATAATAAAACAATTAGGTTTAATTCAATTGAGTTTGTCAACCAAACAAAACAATAACACATTTATCCAAAAACCAAAAAAAGAAAAATCACTAATTCGTCAATTGCGAAGAAATTTAACAAAAACCTAAACAGTACATAAGCTAACCAAAAATTAAGGCAAAAAAGCGGGAAAAAAACCTCTAGAAGCAGCAATGAGGGAGAGATAAGCTTGTTCGAGCTCGGGCACATGACGAGCCTCTTTTCGGGAAATACAAGCCTTAAGCCTTTTATAACATTCGTACACGCTCCGAATCTCGTCTTTGTTTCTCCGTCTCGTCTGGATTTCATCTTGAGAGAGAGGTGGTGGTGTTTGAGGTGGAACGATACCGCTTTGTGGCTCGGCTAGGGTTTTTGGTGATTCCGGCGGGAGATCGTACAATTTTCTCTTCTTCAGCGGCTGCTCGGCCATGGCCATGGCTTGTAGGATAGAGAACTCTCTCGTCTCGTAGAGTGAGAAACAAATTGCAATTTCGTCGAAGTGAAATTACACATGTACCCCGTTCATAACTAAGGGCCCAACTGAGGAGAAAATATTGTAGAATGCCTACGTGGCTTCTTTACAAGCGTCGGATTTAATAGCTATTAATGATGATAACGTTGTCGTCGATAGCATGCTTGGCCGATTGATTTGTCTATTTATTTTATCTCCTCTCTGTATAACAATTTCATTGAAATGTATTATACAAACTTTTAATAGTCATCTGCGAGCAATATCATTTAATTTCTTAAAAGGATCTTTAACTTTCAAAATCCTGTTCCCTGCTCTTGTTACCTTTTTTGTTGGAGGACAAGAAATTTGCACATGAACCTCATCACTTCAGCAGATGATCTCTTGATGGACAATAAGCATGCTCTTAGATCAGAGCATGTTGCTGTTGGTTTCTCAATTTACCAAATGATCTGATTTATATCTGATTTCTGGCAAATGGGTTCTAAGTTCACAATTTACAAGCATTTAATAACTTCTGTAATCAACATTATTGAAGAAGACCATTCCAGAAATGGCCGTGTACAAATGCAAGAAACAGATCAGACGCGATTATAAAAACTAAGGGATTGCTCCTCGTGTCTGAAAATCAAATCTCTTTCGGGTTGGCTTAATTATTACAAGTTAGCATATATATATATATATATATTCGTTAATTATAGCATTAAGAAAATTTTCAGCAGGATCTCCGTTCAATGTCATAGAAGTGAAGAAATCTTCTGGTTGAGAAAGACATCGATTCCGTTGTAAGCAATAGGAGCATACATCCATAGATCATCAGAGCTTAATAGCTGCAAAGATAAAAAGGATGAGTTTGGAAAATGTGTTTATCAGAGCAGCTAGATTCAAGTATAGAGAGTTAGTGAATCCAAATTAAGTTTTCCTTACCTTGATTTGGAGTTGCAGAAACTTCACATAATGAACTGCTTCTTCAAGCATTGTGCTAATGTCAACCTGCCATACAATTGCAAAAATGTAAGTCTTTAAGTTCAGGATTTTATCTTCTTAGGATTTGGATAGATCAATGCTTCTGCATCTGATAATTACCTTCGTTCCATTAGGGACGAGATTCTGTAGGACTTTCAATCGTTCGTTTATTCTCTCTCTTCTCTTCTGCAAAATTTAAAACAAAGGGGAGTCAATGAGTAAAGCTACAGATTGAAGAATTTCCCGAAAATGCACCAAGTACTTAATATTGAAACAAGTTTTCAATTTGCAAGGAGCAGTTACGTACCCTTGCATAGATGCTTTGGGGATCAGTTGCTGAACCTCTACTGGCTCTTGGTTTTCCATTCAAGTTGAGAGCTAGAGATCCTCCATTTGTCTCTTGAGAAGCATTGTCTTCCTCTGAGCTGTAGCTGCTAGAGCTTTGCCCGTCTGACCCACCATTGCTCTCTTCACCATCATTGCCTTTTGGAGAGAGATTCTGGTTCTTCTTTGACTGTACATTCTTCTTATTAGTTTTCTCTACCTGAATTTTGAAAATTGAATCAAACATTATTATAAACTTCTGAAACAAAAGAAATATTAATCGCTGAAATACATGTTAATATACGGCTTCAAATGTACTTACATTTCTTGAACCACGAGGTTTTTTCTTCGTGTTCTCTGATGAATTAACATTGACTCTGTCATCTTCTCCAGTGTGCAACGCAGGCAAATCAAACTTCCTTTTGATCTGCAATTCCTTGGCCGGGACAACACCTGTTACTGGTTGGCCATTGTCTAAATTACCTGATTTGTCGCCACCCATGTATTGATTCGTTGGGCCGGCAGTTTCTTCCATTGCAATGTCATGAAATGCTGGGCCATGCAAGCCAATATTTTTCTCGTCCATGACACAAATATCCATGGACACAGATACATCATTGGTCATTGGAGAATAGTTAGAATCACTAGCGAAGTAGGCAGTTTCGTGGGGAAAGAAGACACTAGTGCTACAATTGCTACCAAAACTACTATCTTGAGAAAGATTTTGCAAATTAGAGTTGAGAGTATTTGAAGAATAAAACAAGCAATCGTTGACCCCAGCAATGCTCAAATTGGCTTCAGAAGTGCGGCAAAAAGTTGACGGGGTTATGAAATGCAACCCCTGATCATCATGTTGTTGAGGAAATGCATTACACTGACCAAGAAATTGCTGTGTGAAATCAAACTCTTCAGTGGAAAACATTTTGCTGAAGGATTCCCATTCTCCATCGGCAAAAACTCCAAAAGGCTCCATCTTTTTGGTGAACTTAGAAGCCTATGGAGAAAGAAAGTTCTTCTGTTTCTGCTGTGCTGCTGCTAATTGAAGCTTTGAATGTGCTTGAGAGAAGCAAAGACAAGACATATATATACCCAACCATAAGAAAGAATGTTAGTAAGGATTGACTTAAATTATTATAATGAATTCTTAATTCCTAATAATTTTATTTTAATGAATTAATAATACCGAATGATTAACTAGTGTAGGGTCCTAATTCTATGTAACTAACATCAGGAATCCACTTTGGGGCCAAAACCAGGCAAAGTACAACTCAGATGGCAGCAAAGTTCATGCACAGATAAATTAAAATAATAAAGTTCTTCAATAGCCCTTCAAACACCTTAGGCTTGCTGAAAGTACTGATTAAAATGATAAGAATAAGAGGGTCTGAGGACAATGATTAAGAGGTTACTAACAGTGATTAATAAGTCTCTAAAAGGGGATTGGCAGAATTAGAATGAGAGCATGCCGCATGAGTAGAGAATGTATTTGTTCATATTTGAAATTGTCAGAACGTGGGGAGTGTTCTTGAATATAATAAGCAGACGGAATTATTTTGGATGATTAAACAAATGCTGGCAAAAGGACGGCTAACATCGTGGAGATGACTCTTGGGATTGTTTAAAGTACAGAAAGTATCCGATATGGTAACCGCTAAACTCGTTCCTTGTCTCAGATGGTAGAAACCTAACAAGTGTTTCTTTCCTTTAACTTGAAATCCTACTGATCTACCATAACAAAATTTTAAGGTTAAGCAAGTTATTAATTATGAACAAACTTAACAACTGTCATCCTTATTATTAACCATTCAACTCTGACTGCCGTCATATTTCGATCTGCTAATGCTAGCTAGCTTACAGAGTTATGACTTATGGGGTACTAATTTATGCTGTACATTTCTGTCTTCCTTCAATGAACTGACCTATTCTCAAGTCGTATATCCACCAAAAATATTCATAAGATTGAAACTTAAAAATTTTCAGCCTCCAGGAAAATGAGTTGTGAAGAAACCTGCATAAAATTTCATAGACAATTGAATCTTTGTTTTGAGTTGTGATTGATTCTGTCGATAGCTACTTCTTGTGATCATACAAAAGATAGCATCTACAGTGACCTTGTAAGCATTGATGACAAACTATCTTATGTAACATTGCAATTTCAGTTTGACTATAGCATCATCATAATTCAAATGACTAATTACCTCATGTGCTTGAATTTGTCACAACTTGGGTGCAAAGAAAGTAGTCATGATGCATTATGCACTGAACTCATTCATCAATCATCACATGTGCTTGAATTCTTTCGTATCTTATTAAAACGCTAAAACAATCTGTTGTTGGATTTGTTAACAGTTAAATCTGCAAGTAAATTTGTGCCCAAATAAACAAACTAAGATTCCCGAGATGTTGTTCATTAAAACTGGATCAATATCTATGACAAAGACAATAACAGCTGTGATATCTTAGTTAAGAATAATCTGTAACCCTAAAATTCGTAGTAATCCAACAGATTGCCTGAACAAAGCCATAAAACAACACACAAAGATAACTGTCCTTCTGGGTTCTGGCCCCTTAGATTCCGCCGCAGCTCTCGCTAAAATTCCACGCGTTGGATAGAGACATATATATCTGTTTCTTAATTATTTATTTTGCAAAGGGAAAGCTCGATAAGTCTTTGGAATTGGAACTGTTCTTGAGATATTGCACCGGCCATTGCACGACCTATTGTAAATAAATAAAACTCAACAGATAACAAAACTTTATGAGGGAATAAAATTTGAGTGAACAATGTTGAGTTTGAAACCCTCAAAATCTGCTTTTATTCTTTGGTTAATTCTCTCGCCGGCTCGCACGAACTGTGGTTTATGGTTTGTTCCAGACAAAGAACTGTCTCTTTGGCTTTGGTTCCCAGTTCGCATTAATTATCAAAACCTAAAATAAAAATGACAGGACAGCTAGTTTCTGTCTCATCAAAACTACCAACGAGACTCTAATTTGCCCTCGTTCACCAACCACTTGCCACGTGTAATTCTTTTTGGTTTTATATCGTAAATGCTACTTATTTTATTTTTTTTAAACTTAATAACAAATTAAAAATTTTAATATAACCCGGATTACATATATGTGAATAAATTTAATCATCCTAATTTTAAAAATTTCATATTTAAATTATTAAATTTAAGTAATTAAGTCTATTTAATTTCTATAATATGCATGGCCATTGGCAAGAAGAGGAAGAGCCAACAGTTGCATTCAGCATCAGCATAAGCTGAAACGACAGTCCATTTGGTCTGTCTTTATCAACCCAATACTCTCATCCCTCCCTGGCCACGGCACTCAGCACCAGCCATACCACTATTTTCTATTTAGCCACGCGTTTCATCTGGTCCAAACCTCCCCTAAAAGGCTTATATAATAAAGAAAACTATCTTTAATACCAACCCTTAATAGAATAATAAAGGATAAAATTCCCTGTTGCATGTAACAACCAGAACTCCCAAGTCAATGACCTAATGTTCTTTTTATTAGTTAACGTATATAATTGTGGATGGGTATATTGATATATTAATAAACCAATGAACATAAGCATGGAAATATATAATTAATTATTTAATTGAAAAATGGGACAGCTTCCAAATTAGTGTGTGAATAATGTTATTTAATAGAGACAATGATAATTTTATTTTATCGTGCTGACTAAAATATATAAACTATAAAGAATGAGGGTGGTTTCTCCTAACTAATGAATTAAAAGTCCAACCAGTGTTTATATTATACTCACATACATACATATTATATAAGCAAAAGATGTATCTGTTTAGAGTTTTAAGTACGGTTTGGTTAAGTACATTAATCGAACAAGAAAATGTGTTGAAAAAGGGAATTCACATTCATACATGTATGTGGGTGTTTAGCTAGCCATGGCATGTATAGATTGACCCAATATATTAATAGAGACTTCACAAAGTTGAAAGTGATGATGTCTCTTTGCATGGCTCCAAAGTATTATTTGTAAATTTTTGGAGTAATTTTAAGTTAATAGAGTGTTAAATCTGAGTTATCATAAGCTTACAAATAGAGATGGCACACAAGTTTCAGTGAAGTTGGGAAGCCAATGCGTTGAACGAAACATCATGAACAGTCATTAGGCCCATTCTAGCTGATCCAAGTTTACTTGCCATTGCAAAAGTGGAGACAATAACTAACAAGCACGGCAGTCTTAAACATACCATTATTGCGGCATGCAGACCTGTGTGATTCCATAGACAATAGTTTAAACAATGATTTGAAAATAAAGAGTTGAATTTAGCTACATATACCAACAACAATCAGATAGCATCTCTACTTGAATTGAAAAGTATCAAATACAGCTGTTCATGTGAACGATGGATTTTCTACATAAGCAAAGCATTCTTAAACCCAACAGCAGACAGAAAAGCATTCCCACAATTCTACCCCACCCAACTAAAATAAAAATAAAAGGTAAACCCGATAATAATGCTCTTATATCAAACAGGTGGTTTTATGAAGTTCTCAAGCTTTGAGCAGAGCCCGAGCAATTACAAACCCATATGGTCAAAAAACATGCATTTAGACCACAAACTGAGATCAATCTGAGCTTACAAGAACAAATAGTGGTTTGTCTCCCAACCGATCCCGACCCTGGAATAGAAACACAAAAGACAACAGCCCAATTAATTCACTTGTAGAATAATCAAGGAACAAGAGCAGTTGCACGAGCATAAATAAGTAGTTCTAGCTATCATCAATTCAAATTGAGAGGGAATATAAAACTAAACTCGATTCTTGTGAAAAAAAAAAATCAGCAGGAAATAGAAGTTTGTAATCAGGTTTAGATTCAACCTTAGTACTGACCAGAAATTAATACATCAATAATCATACAAGCAATTTACTCCCCACTTATGGAGGTTTGTGATTAATAGAAACAGAGTAAGTTTCTGTTACTTGCGTTTCTTTTCCAAAAAGATTAATCAGACATTTTAATAAACAATAAAAGACTAATGATACTATATAAATGTATGAACTTTAAGGATGCGACTCTTTTGTCAAGCACAACCATATGTTTACAATTTTATGTCTCTTATTTGTTTATTGACATTGCTTTCACATCTACCTAATTTTGATCTAAAACCAGCACAGATTTAAGTAAATGTTATTTTGATGTGACATAGTCATATTTGTCAATATTTATTTATTTTAGACTACATGCTATGACCCATGGTGACATTCAAATTTAAGCTTCTAACCACAGGACAGCCAAACTTTACATTCTGAGCCATATTGAATCACCTTGCATAAGAGTTTCTTGGACCATATTATACTAGTCTCGAAGCAGATAAGCCTATAATGCTAAGAATGACACTAAAGACCAAGTGGACAGTGAATATTACAACTGAATCTTTGTGTCAATTCACAATTTGGACACCAGATCACTTGCTGGATTTGCATATGTACCTTTAGCTCTGGCAATTCAATAACGCAAGCACACTCAACCACATGCACCCCAACACGCTCTGCAACAAGCAGATGATAGGATGTGAGCAAGCATGTACTAATAAGATGAAGAGAAATAAGAGAAGACTGATATTCCTGAAATTAAACACCCATACAAATAACATATTCCATTTTGCATATCCACTTGGAAAGTATTGCAGCTGACAGTCAAAAAAAATGTAATAATAATACAGAGTCGATATTCCAGAAACTTCCACATTAAACAATCATGTCTAGCACCATCAGGAATAACAGATGAAGCCATAAAGCCGTAAATAGGTCATTTAGTTAATCAGCCTCATGTTAGTCTAATTATTGATTGTGAAGCTCTCCTATAACATTTTAGCCCTGTTTGTTCCACTGTGCACATCATGAAGCCACTTTTGACCTGGCTGGTATTTGAACAAAGTCGTGACCATGTTAATTGCCTACTGAACTAGATACTCCATAACACACCCCTTTCTCTCCTCCTTCCGGGCATAAATCACTATATTCAAAAATTACATGTGCATTCTCAACCCCTTGTACCAGTAAATTAAGTAAACCCCGCTTGGCACATAAACGGAATAAAGAATAAGCAGGCAGACACATTTGGGCGTAAATTAATTTATAATATAAGTTTTTGCATACTACCAAGTAGCCTGATAGCAGCACACAAGGTCCCACCAGTTGCAATGAGATCATCAACAACCAAAGCACGTTCTCCCGCTTCTACAGCACCTACATGCATCTCCATTACGTCTTTTCCATACTCCAAAGAATACTCTTCTGAAATAACCTTCCCTGATGGCACCATTAAAACATCTTTCAGTGAAATGTAAAGATTCCAATCCATGTAATATTAAGACTTGCTAGAACAAATATTTGGTGAGGTTAACAACATAAAATCAACAAAGAAGAGTTCTACGGCTATGTATGCACAAGCTTTTCTGAAGTCCATAGTTAATTCTAGTTTAAATGCCTGCAAAGCAATCTCCATGTCCCTTACACACTTTCTAAACTTTTAGAGCACACTCCCTCAGATGATCTGTAGGAATTATGCTTGCGGTAGTGTATGGGCCGGTAATACTATAATTTTCCCTGTAATTTTTTTCCTCCTAGAAGAAAAATACTCAACTTCAAGCCTCCATTTTTTTTCCTTTTACTTTATTCTCAAAACCTATTTTCTTGTTGTCCTCTAAAGAAAATGTTAACTAGACTAAAATAATAGAAATATTGCAAGATGTAATTGTTATTTGTATGATCAAGGTGAAAGGGTACCATTTGACTTGCACAAAAAATACTTCCAGAAAACTCAACCATAGCAGATGATTTATACAAAAGTTTAAATATTTGTGGCTACAGGGAGCATATAAAGCCTGTTAACATCAAACCAGTGCAGAATATCATAAAGAAGGTAGAAACGGTGTTGTCTTACATATCCATAGATAAATATGACAATGCTTTCATGCATACTCAAGATTATGAATGCAAATGTGTATAAGTATAAAAAAAATCTCTTCATCATGTTTGTTGAACCATTTGTGAAGAGATTCCTAATGCCTGTCACCAAGCATCTAAAAGAGTTTTAACATTGCCGCAACTTGTTCTGTCACCAAAACAGGAAGTCGCATTTTGGGTTACTGTTCAAATTAATCAAGGATTCCCTGGTTCATCAAATAAATTCCCATACAGCCAATCGGAAGATAACAAAGACAGATGCATAATATACCAGGAAGCTTCTTAGGTTTCCTCATAGGAACAAATTTTGCCCCTATAGCCAATGCAATAGGAGGCCCAAATATGAAACCCCTAGCTTCAACACCTGCATTATGCCATGAAGGTCAGATCTCAAAAAAAAAGTACAAACACTTTTGCTATATATGAAAAAGCCAACTAAACAATTAATTCAGTAAACTGTCATGTCAGATATCTACTATTCCAGCTTAATCAATTGTTTAAGTCAAAAGCTAGAAACTGAGTCAGTAAACTCAAGGTGTAGCAAACTTTGATTTGCAGAAGATAGTTAAGGGACTTCTAGCACGATATAAACTCATAAATTGTGTGCAGTCACGCTTCCACTACTACTCAAATATTATGAACATAAGCATGCAACCAAACCTTTGTAAATTCTAATTCAGTTTGAAAACAAATAAAGCCCATTTTAGGAGGTCACCAGTTTTTTATAATGTAATTTATGAACAACAAAGAAAAAAAGACATTTTATCATCAAAAATATTAACCACATGATCATAAGTTCATAACAGAAATGAATATCAAAACGATTGGCTCTGTGCCGATGTTTTCATTTGATTTCTCAATTTTTGGATTTTGCTCACTAACCCGAGAGTAAATAATCACAGACAACAATGTCTAAATCAAACTTAAATTGCAACTAGTGATTAACTCTAATAGTATTGTAACATATGCAAAGACTAGGAGAGGAAAGAATACCTGCAACAACAGAGATATTTTTGTCCTTGTACCTCTCAACAAACAGATCAATAGTATCCCTAAAAGCCTTCCTATCAAGAAGCAATGTCGTTATATCTTGAAACAAAATCCCTGACGGCACACAAAACAAATGACTTATATCACCAAACGACATCTAACCAACTCTCAAAGTAAAGTCGAAAACAATACCCATCATCCGTATGACAAAATGCAGTGTACCATATACAAATATTAATCTCTAACCCAATGAAAACATCTTCAGACTTCAGCCCGTAACCAAAAGTAACAGCAGTCAAGTAGTCGATAAGTACCTGGTTTAGGGAAGTCTGGGATGACACGAATTGCTGAGGAAATTCCAGCAATTCGAGGGTCTCTAAACTGTTGTCCACCATCGGAAGCCATTTCTCGGTGCTGCGTTGAGCCGCCACTCGCTACTCAAAACACAAGATAGACTGCAAGTCAGTGAGCGAAGAGAGAGTATTGGCTGCTTCGGTTGACTGTTGACGAGTAAAATATTTAATGGAACAATGGACCAATCTTGTTCAAATATTATAATGACAAAATTGCCCATTTCATATATATCTTAACTTTGACTTTTTACTATAATGACCTTCAACATAGGACTTACTTCTCAGGCAAAATCTAAACTATTTATGAGATCCAAAAGGTTAAAATGTGAAAACTCAAAGGCAAAATATTACCAGTACAGTGCAGAGGAGCTACTGAAAATCTGTAATTTTGCAAGTGCTTCACGGGGAAGTGAACAGAGGAAGGAGTGGAGATCCAGCGACAGAGTCGTCTTTGAAACGAAGATGCGATGCGAGGAGATGCTTTTGAAGAGTCAGGGAGTGAAGCTGCAGCAGCGTGCATCATGCCTTCGTTGAAACAAACACCGAAAAGCAAAGTCCGCGCTGGCTATTTCTGTGTTCATTTTTTGAGAAATAATTTAAAACGATTAGAAGTTAGGTAAAGGGCAATTCACGAGGGCAATTTGGTCCGTTGAAAAAAGAATGTCGTGTACACTGCTGTCTTAAAAGTTTAAGGAGATCCTTGCATGGGCCCAGGTGAGCAAAAATCAATTATGGAGAACGGTGAAATTCCCTAAAATGCCAACGAACGTGAGTTTCAGAAGCATTCAACGAATAAAAGTATATGCTTAAAATCTTCCAAATACAATGCAAGGTTGAATCTCTTTCTATTCCAGTCAAATCTCTCAATAGTAATTAACATGCATATCTGAGAACTTTCTTGAGTACAGAATTGAAATCTCTTACCTGACAATTAGTGCCATGTTATTCGCTATTTAACTATCATAAATGGCCATTAGGCTTCAATATGGGTTCAATCCCACAAGTGGGTTACCATAATTACTCGTAATACTGTCGCAATCTTTCCCTTGACGCAAGTGCTAGAGTCGGTTTCTCACAAGGGCAAACACCATAATGACAATCTTCTACTGTTCAGCAAAATGTTGGGGTAAACTCGGAACTTTTGCAGACACAATGACAGGTGATTTGTGGGCGGTGGCTGTATATGCCGCCCTTCTATCGAACAATTGCCAGACTCTACGTTGAACGTACTGCCAAAAAGAAATAAAGGTAGCATTGCATGATGCTTCCTAGCATCTCCCGTGAACGAGCTTATGTTCTATGCATTGTCCTTCTCACAGTATAAAGCAGAACAAGTGGTTCAGCCTTTCAGGTTCAAACCATGCCAAAACCTTACGTAAGACACATATGCTTCTTCTCGTTTTCCTAAAACTTTGTAATTAGGGAATGTATTGGAGACGTGTAATTTTCAGTCCAAAAACATGTGCTACTAAACCTTGTTTGGCATCAGTTTCGTGACTTTCGTCTCTGGGCTAAACTTATACTCTTGTTTAGGTAAGCAATGACTTCACTCGCGCAACTTCTAGGTGTTAGCCTCATCTCAACGCTACGCTTATCCTTTATTTTTCTTTGTAATAATTATTTACTTGCTGAAGCCGGCATTTGCCGTGGACTGAGAATAGCCCAGCAATCTGTCCTTCTGGGTTATGGCCCCTTAGATTCCACTGCAGCTCTCTCTCTAAAATTCCACGCGTTGGATAGAGACATATATATCTGTTTCTTAATTATTTATTTTGTAAAGGGAAAGTTCGATAACTCTTTGGAATTAGAACTGTTCTTGAGAAATTGCACCGGCCATTGCACGACCTATTGTAAATCAATAAAACTCAACAGATAACAAAACTTTATGAGGGAATAAAATTTGAGTGAACAATGTTTAGTTTGAAACCCTCAAAATCTTATTTTATTCTTTGGTTAATTCTCTCGCCGGCTTGCACGAACTGGGGTTTATGGTTTGTTCCACACAAAGAGCTGTCTGTTTGGCTTTGGCTTTGGCTTTGGCTTTGGTTCCCAGCTCGCATTAATTATCAAAACCTAAAATAAAAATGACAGGACAGCAAGCAAGTTTCCGTCTCATCAAACTACCGACCATACTCTAATTTGGCCTAGTCCACCAACCACTTGCCACGTGTAATTCTTTTTGGTTTTATATCGTGAAGGCTAGTTATTCCTTTTAAATTAATAACAAATTAAAATTAAAATTTTTAATATAACCCGGATTACATATATGTGAATAAATTTATTAATCCTAATTTTAAAAATATTTTTATAATTTAATATTTAAATTACTAAATTTAAGTAATTAAGTCTATTTAATTTCTATAATATGCATGGCCATGGGCAAGAGGAAGAGCTAAGAGTTGCACTCAGCATCAGCATAAGCTGAAACGACAGTTCAGTTGGTCTGTCGTTCGTTATCAACCCAATACTCTCATCCCTCTCTGTCCACTAAGCACCAGCCACATCACTATTTTCTATTTAGCCACGCGCTTCATTGGTCCAAACACCCCTAAAGGGCTTATATAATAAAGAATACGATCTCTAATACCACCCTTAATAAAATAATAAAGGATAAAATTCCTTGTTGCATGTAACAACCAGAACTCCCAAGTCAATGACCTAATGTTCTTTTTATTAGTTAACGTATATATTCGTTCATGGGGATATTGATATATTAATAAATAGTCAAAGCATTTGTTTATATTGATATATTAATAGACCACTGAACATAAGCATGGAAATATATAATTATTTATTTAATTGAAAAAGGGAACAGCTTCCAAATTAGTGTATGAATAATGTAATTTAATATAGACAATGATAATTTTATTTTATCATGCTGACTAAAATATATAAACTATTAGATGCAGTAAAAAAAATTTTAGGAGGTCTGTGTACTAACACAGTCTCCTTTGTTCACTTTATTATTTTGCCTAAAATC
Organism: Cedrela odorata; assembly: GCA_035584115.1. Classification (NCBI taxonomy): domain Eukaryota; kingdom Viridiplantae; phylum Streptophyta; class Magnoliopsida; order Sapindales; family Meliaceae; genus Cedrela; species Cedrela odorata. Next base: position 4,190,756 of record JAXCLQ010000002.1, on the reverse strand, counting down.
ACAACAACATCTAAAAGGATAAAACTAATTATTCGATGAAAACTCTTTAATATTTAAGTTAAAATTTTATTTTAATATATTATTTTGAGAGAAAAAATAGATAATAATAATGTAATATAAGTTAATATTATCTTTCTTTTTTCGCAGATTCCCCTTTATCATCTTTTTATATCATACTCCTTATTAGGTCTCCCAAATTTATTGAGATTCTTGTAAAATTTAAAAATTATAATCTCAGACATATTCAATTATAGGAATTATGAAAATTTAACTTTATAAGTATCGATATTTCAGAAATTGTAGAATTTTGAACCTTTCTTCAGGAATACATCTATTAGGCCATAAATTTTTATTATAAAATGAGCCCTACTTGTAGAATACATTTACCAGGCCATAAATCTTTATTGTGGAAAAAAAATTAGAAAGAAATTGAATATTTCGTTGATTCATAACTGTTGAGAGGTCTTGAAAATTTTGTCTGAGACCTTTTCATTTACTAGGAATGGCCTTGGATTTGATCACACATCTGAGTTCTCCGCTATGTTGTACCCGAGACCCTCATAGTCGAAAGAGGTCTCGGAATTGATGTTCAAACCTAATACCTTTTATTGAGCTTAGGAAGTCTCGACTTTTACCGTACTTGAGGTATTCGTCATTCTTCAGTCGGGATCCCTTGGGCTCGAGCTAAGTTTGGATTTCTTCTATCCTTTGCAAGATTTTAGCTTGAGTTTAGTATCACCCATTCGACAGCCTAAAGCTCATTAGGCTTTATTTGTATTTAGGGCCGTTTCCCAAACATCAAACCCCTAGTTTTTGTCAAACAGTTACTTTTTGATTTGAAAAGACTAACGGTTGTGATTTGAAAAGACTTGCCCACACACAAACTTTAAATGCTTAACACGAATTTCGTAAGCCTTTATCCACATGTCCACCTTCACTTGGTTTTCTTGGCAACATCGCTTCTGGTCCCAAAAGATCTTATTTGCCTTCATCATTGCCGCCTCCTTTCTGTATTCCGATGATTATCTTTTAATCTTTTATCCATCGTGGCTTTATCTCGTCCCTTCATCTTTTTATT
>JAXCLQ010000002.1:4179036-4189578 GCA_035584115.1 Cedrela odorata | reverse complement strand
ATATGCATTGCTGTACAAACGCGAGAAACAGATCAGACAAGATTATAAAAACTAAGGGATAGCTCCTCGTGTTTGAATTATTACAAGTCAGCAGGATGTCCGTTCAATGTCATAGAAGTGGAGAAATCTTCTGGTTGAGGCAGACATCGATTCCATTGTAAGCAATAGGAGCATACATCCATAGATCATCAGAGCTTAATAGCTGCAAAGATTATAATAATAGTAATAAAAAAAAAAGGGACAGGGTTAGAAAATGTGTTTATCAGAGCAGCTAGATTCAAGTATAGAGAGTTAATGAATCCAAATTTTTGGTTACCTTGATTTGGAGTTGCAGAACTTTAACATAATGAACTGCTTCTTCAAGCATTGTGCTAATGTCAACCTGCCATACAATTGCAAAATTGTAAGTTTAAGTTCAGGATTTTATCTTCTTAGGCTTGGATGGAAATCAATGCTTCTTTCTGCATCCGATAATCACCTTTGTTCCATTAGGGACAAGATTCTGTAAGATTTTCAATCTTTCGTTTATTCTCTCTCTTCTCTTCTGCAAAATTTAAAACAAAGGGAGTCAATGAATAAAGATACAGATTGAGGTATTTTTTTGAAAATTCACCAAGTACTTAATAATGAAACAAGTTTTCAGTGAGCTAGGGGTAGTTATATACCCTTGCATAGATGCTCTGGGGATCAGTTGCTGAGCCTCTACTGGCTCTTGGTTTTCCATTCAAGTTGACAGCAGCTAGAGATCCTCCATTGGTCTCCTGAGAAGCATTGTCTTCCTCTGAGCTGTAGCTGCTAGAGCATTGTCCATCTGATCCACCATTGCTCTCTTCTCCTTCATTGCCTTTTGGACAGAGATTCTGGTTCTTCTTTGACTGTACATTCTTCTTATTAGTTTTCTGTACCTGAATTTGGAAACGGGAATCAAACATTATTATAAACTTCTGAAAAAAAAGGAAAATATTAATCACCCAAATATATGTTAATACATATCTTCAGATGTACTTACATATCTTGAAACACGAGATTTTTTCTTCGTGTTCTCAGATGAGTTAACATTGACTCCGTCGTCTTCTCCAGTGTGCAATGCAGGCACGTCAAACTTCCTTTTGAGCTGCAATTCCTTGGCCTGGACGACACCTGCTGCTGGTTGACCATTGTCTAAATTACCTGATTTTTCGCGGCTCATGTATTGATTCATTGGGGCAGTTTCTTCCATTGCAATGTCGGGAAATGTTGGGCCATGCAAGCCAATCTTTTTCTCGTCCATGACGCAAATATCCATGGACATAGATACATCATTGGTCATTGGAGAATCGTTAGAATCACTAAAGAAGTAGGCAGTTTCGTGGGGAATGAAGACATTAGTGCTACAATTGCTATCAAATCTACTATCTTGAGAAAGATATTGCAAATTAGAGTTGAGAGTATTTGAAGAATAAAACAAACTCTCATTGACCCCAGCCATGCTCACATTGGCTTCAGAAGTGGGGCAAAAACTTGATGGGGTTATGAAATGCCCCTGATCATCATGCTGTTGAGGAAATGCATTACACTGACCAAGAAATTGCTGTGTGAAATCAAAATCTTCTATTGAAAACATTTTGCTGAAGGATTCCAATTCTCCATCGGCAAAAACTCCAAAAGGCTCCATCTTTTTGGTGAACTTAGAAGCCTACGGAGAAAGAGAGCTCTTTTGTTTCTGCGGTTGCTGCTGCTAATTGAAGCTTTGAATGTGCTTGAGAGAAGCAAAGACTAGAGACATATATATATACCCAACCATAAGAAAGAATGTTAGTAAGGATTGACTTAAATTATTGCAATGAATTCTTAATTCCAAATAATTTTACTTTAATGAATTAATAATACCAAATGATTAACTGGTATAGGGTCCTAATTCTATGTAACTAACATCAGGAGTCCACCGTGGGGCCAAAACCAGGCAAAGTACAACTCAGATGGCCAGCCAAGTTCATGCATAGATAAATCAATATTAAAATGATAAAAGAGTACCTAAGGACAATGATTAAGAGGTTACTAACAGTGATTAATTTGTCTCTAAATGGTGATGGGCAGAATTAGAATGAGAGCATGCGTAGAGAACGTATTTGTTCATATTTTGAAATTGTCAGAACGTGGGGAGTGTTCTTGAATATAATAAACAGACGGAATTCTGTTTGATGATTAAACAAATACAGGCAAAAGGACGGCTAACATCGTGGAGATGACTACTGGGATTGTTTAAAGTAAAGAAAGTATCCGACATGGTAACCGCTAAACTCGTTCCTTGTCTCAGATGGCAGAAACCTAACAAGTGTTTCTTTGCTTTAACTTAAAATCCTACTGATCTACCATCTCCATCACACAATTTTATCGTTAAAAATCAAGTTACTTGTTAACAAACTTAACAACTGTCATCCTTATTACTTAAAACGATCAGCCACGCAAATTCCTTTTAACCATTAAACTCTGACTGCTGTCGCATCTCGATCTGCTGTGGTAGCTAGCTTACAGAGTTATGACTTACGGGGGTACTAATTTATGCTGTACATTTATGTCTTCCTTCCATGAACTGACCTATTCTCAAGTCATACATACACCAAAAATATTCATAAGATTGAAACTTAGAAATTTTCAGCCTCCATGAAAGTTAGAAATTTTCAGCCTCCATGAAAGTAAGTTGTTTGGAGACCTGCATCCAATTTCATAGACAATTAAATCTTTGTTTTGAGCTGTAACTGATTCTGTCGATAGCTACTTGGTGTGATCATAAGACATAAGCTAGCATCTTCAATGACTTTGTAAGCATTAATAACAAACTATCGAAAGAAAGTAGTCATGAATGCATTATGCACAGAACTCATTCATCAATCATCACATGTGATTGAATTCTTTCGTATCTTATTAAAACGCAAAAAACAATCTCAGTTACATCTGCAGATAAACTTATGCCAAATAAACAAACTAAGATTCCAACATTAAAACTGAATCAGTATCTATCACAAAAACAAGAACATCTGTGATATCTAAGTTAAGAATAATCTTCAAAGTAATCCAATAGATTACCTGAACAAAGCCATAAAACACACCAAGATAATTGTCTTTCTGGGTTCTGGCCCCTTAGATTCCGCCGAAGCTCTCGCTAAAAATTCCACGCGTTGGATGGAGACATATATTTCTATTTTTTTAATTATTTATTTTGGAATTGGAACTGTTCTTGAGAAATTGCACCGGCCATTGCACGACCTATTGTAAATAAATATAAATATCAAATCCAAAAATGGGTGAACAATGTTGAGTTTGAAACTCTCAAAATCTGATTTTATTCTTTGGTTAATTCTCTCGCCGGCTAGCACCAACTATGGTTGAGGGTTTGTTCCAAACAAAGAGCAGGACAGCTAGTTTCTGTCTCATCAATCAAGCCAACCAACGTTCTGCTTCATCAAGCAAGCTACCGAGGATACTCTAAGTTGACCTCGTCCCACCAACCACTTGCCACGCGTAATTCTTTTGTATTCAATTTTAGCCTCGTAATTATTTTTAATTATGATTTATTGGCTTTCATTAATTTCCAATTCTTCATCCCTTTAAACAAATATTAAAGTTCCAGGACTTGGGCAGCCAAACTTTCTAACCACCTAAATATTTATAAGCTAATGCTGGCTTTAAGCTAAAAAAGTAATATGCATGGCCAAGCACGAGCTTAAGTTTTGCATTGCATGGCTGTAGTCCAGTTCACACCCATTCAGCATCAGCAAAAGCTGAAACGACAGTTCGTCTGTCGTTATCAACTCCCCCATCCACTCAACACCAGCCATGTCACTCACTATCTTCTATTTGCCCAAACCCAAACCTCCCCTAATCCAAAATTTATTTGTCTTTGGTTCTTTAGAGTGTACTGAAGAGTACCTAAAAAGCTTAATTATCTTTTTAATTGAAGAAAAGAAAACTCGCTCTAATACCTACCCTTAATAGAATACTTAAGGATAAAATTCCTCTTAACATTGCTAATTATTATATATTTAATTGGGAATGAAGATAATGATAAACTAATAAATTGTCATACAATTAAAACTTGAGCAGAGAATACAATATTTCAAGGGAAAAAGACCAATCAACTAATCATTAAATAATTAAATAATTATTTAATTGAAAAATAGGACCCAAATTCCAAATTAGTATTAATAAACAGTATGAATTATATAATTGTATATAGAAAATGATAATTTTAATTTTCTCTTGTTGACTAAATAGTGTGAATTATATACTCAATGTACTATAAACTATAAAGAATAATGGTGGTTGGTTTCGTTAAGTACATTAATTAAACAAGGAGAAAATTGATGTTGAAAAAGGGAGCTAAGACACTCTAATTACAAGGGTTCTGATAATTACACTTGAAATATGATTCTGACTATGCTATGCTACCTCTTTAAACTATATTACATACCGCTGGTCAACTGCTTTTTATATATGTTTTCAGTCACTCTGAAGTTAAAAGCATAGTGTGAAAGGACTACATTGATGAAGTTTTAGATGTTGATCTACACTATCTCTAAGCAACATCTACAAGTGTTTGTAGATGATTAACGTAAATTAGTCTTAAATGAAGTGCTGAAAAGGAAAATATATGTAAAAGAACCACGTTAAATAATAGCTTAATTAGACATTGGTGTGGGATGGAATCACTAAATGTTAAAGCCAAGTTTAAGTAAAGTTTAACATCATGAGTAGCAACTTGGCCTTGGTAGCTGATCCAAGTTCATTGGACATTGCCAAAGTGCAAACAATAACAAACAAACAATCTCCAGGTCTCAAGCCAACAAGTGAAATAGAATATTATAACCATTTCCAATGTGATAAGTATTGTAATGGCTAATAGGAAATTGTTTCTGCTCTGGTTATCTTGTATGCATGATGAAGCAAAAGTTTTTAGCAACATTCGCAGTTTTATGTATGTTTGACATCTAAGTGTTTTGAATTTGATGGAATAACTAGACGTCGAATTAAGTATAAACACAACATTTCTTAACATACACTTATTCTGGCAAGTAGACCTCTGCGATTCCATAGCCAACGGTTTAAACAATGATTTGAAAATAAAGACAGAAGTTGAATTTATCCACACATACCAATAACAACCAGATAGAATCTCTAATTGAATTGAAAAGCATCAAATCCAGCTGTTCATGTGAATGATGGATTTTCTACTTAAGCAAAAGCATTCTTAAACCCAACAGCAGAGAGAACCCCACAGTCCCACAATTCTATCCCTACCCAACTAAAATAAAATAAATGGCAAATCCGATAATAATGCTCTTATATCAATCAGGTGGTTTTACCAAGTTCTCAAGCTTTGAGCAGAGCCCGAGCAATTACAAATCCATATGGTCAAGCAACATGGATTTAGACCACAAACTGAGATCAATCTGAGCTTACAAGAACAAATAGTGGTTTGTCTCCTAACCGATCCCGACCCTGCAATAGAAACACAAAAGACAACAGCCCAATTAATTCACTTGTAGAATAAACAAGAAACAAGGGCAGTTGAATGATCACAAATAAGTGGTTCTAGCTATCGTCAATTCAATTTGAGAGGGAATATAAAACTGATCTGAATTCTCATGAAAGAAAATTCAGCAGCAGCAAGTACTAGTTTGTAATCAGGTTTAGATTCAACCTTTAGCATTGACCAGAATTTAATACATCAATAATCATACAAGCAATTTACTCAAACCTTATACTATGAAGGTTTGTGATTAATAGCAGAATAAGTTTCTGTTACTTGCATTTCTTTTCCAAAAAGATTAATCAGACGTTTTAATAAATTATAAAAGGCTAGTGATACCATATAGACGTATGAACTATAAGGGTGTGTCTCTTTTTCAAGCATAATCATATTTTTGCAATTTTGTCACTTATTTGTTTACTAACATTGTTTTCACATCTACCTAATTTTGATCTAAAACTAGCACAGATTTAAGTATATGTTATTTTGATGCAACATAGTTGTATCATCAATATTTCTTTATTTTGGAATCTAAATGTTATGAGCCATGGAAACATTCAAATTTAAGCTTCTAATCGCACTGCCCAGCTGCACATTCTGAGAATCACCTCATATAAGTTTTTCTTGGACCATACTATATTGGTCTCAAAGTGGATTAGTTATTTAATGCTAAGAAAATTAAAGACCAAGTTGACAGCAAAATATTACAAGTGAATCTTAATGGTAATTCACACTTTGGACAGCAGATCACTTTCAGGATTTGCATGTATACCTTTAGCTCTGGCAATTCGATAACGCAAGCACACTCAACCACATGCACCCCAACACGCTCTGCAACAAATAGATGACATAATGTGAGCAGGCATACTCTAATAACATGAAGAGAAATAAAAGAAGATTGATATTCCAGAAATGAAACACAAACAAATAACATATTCCATTTGGGCCCTTGGAAAGTATAGCAGGTGACAGTCATTAAAATAAAATAATAATAAAACAGAGCAGAAATTCCAGAAACTTCCACATTAAACAATCATGTCCAGCACCAACAGCAATAACAGATAAAGCAATAAGGCTGCAAATAGGTCATTTCATTAATCAGCCCCATCTTAGTCTAGTTCTTGATTGTAAAGCTCTCCCATAACATTTTAGCCCTCTTTGCTCCACTGTGCACATCATGAAGCCACTTTTGAGTTGACTAGTATACGAACAAAGTTATTTTAAAAAGTACAAGTGGACTCCCACCCCCTTGTACCAGTGAATTAAGTAAACACCCTTCTTGGCATATAAACGAAAATAATATATATGAAAAATAAGCAAGCAGACACATTTGAACATTAATTAATTTAAAAATCTAAGGTTTTGTATACTACCAAGTAGCCTGATTGCAGCACACAAGGTCCCACCAGTTGCAATGAGATCATCTACAACCAAAGCATGTTCTCCTGCTTCTACAGCACCAACATGCATCTCAATTATGTCTTTTCCATACTCCAAGGAATACTCTTCTGAAATAACCTCCCCTAATGGCACCATCAAAACATCTAACATTCAGTGAACTGTGAAGATTCCAATCCTTATAATATTGAGACTTGCTAAAACAATTATTTGGTGCAGTCAAAAACATAAAATCAGCATAGAAGAAAACTCTGGCTTTGTCTAACATAGTTTTATGTCATAGTTAATTCTAGTTCGAATGTCTACAAATCAATCACCATGTCATTTCCACAAGTTTTTAACTTTTAGAACACACACCCTCAGATGATCTTTAGACTTTATACTTGTTCTAGTAGTATGGGCTGGAAGTCCTATAATTTTCCCAGTAATTTTTTTCCTCCTAGAAGAACAATACTCCTCTTCAAGTCTTGCATTTACTTCTTCTCCTTTTATTTTATTCTCAAAACTATTGTCTTGTCATTCTCAAAAGCAAATGTTAAGTAGACCAAAATAGATAGAAATATTGCAAGATGGAATGGCTATTCATATGATCAAGGTGAAAAGGTACCATTCGACTTGCACAAAAAATGCTTCAAGAAAATTAAATCGTTAACAGATGATTTATACCAAAGTTTAAGTATTTGTGGCTGCAGGGTGCATATACAGCCCGTTAACATCAAACCAGTGGAGAAAATCATAAAGATGGTAGAAACAGTGATGTCTTAGATGTTCATAGATAAATATGACAATACTTCCATGCATACTCAAGATAATGAATGCAAATATGTATAAGTGAAAAAAAAATCTCTTCGTCATGTTTGTTGAGCCATTTGTGAAAAGATTCCTATGCTTGTCACCATGCATCTAAAAAAGTTTTAACATTGCTACAACTTGTTCTGTCACTGAAACAAAAAATTAAGCATGTGAATTTGGGTCACTGTTCAAATTAATCAAGGATTCTCTTGCATATCAATAGCTTCTCAAAAAGCCACAAAACCATACAGCCAATCAGAATATAACAAAGCCAGATGTAGAATATACCAGGAAGCTTCTTGGGTTTCCTCATAGGGACAAATTTTGCCCCTATAGCCAATGCAATAGGAGGCCCAAATATAAAACCCCTAGCTTCAATACCTGCATTATGCCGTGAAGGTCAGACCTAAAAAGAATGCACAAACACTCTTGCTATATATGAAAAAGTCAAGTAGACAATGAATTCAGTAAACTGTCATGTCAGATATCTGCTATTCCAGCTCCATCAATTGTTCAAGTCAAAAGCTCGGAACCGAGTCAGTGAACTCAAAGTGTAACAAAGCTTGATTTGCAGGAGATGGTTAATGGACTTCTAGCATCAATATAAACTCATAAATGTTGTGCAATCACATTACCACTAAAACTTGATATTCTCAACATGAGCATGCAAACCAAACCTTTGTAAATAATAATTCAGCTTGAAAACACATAAAACCCATTTTAGGAGGTAAATTCCAGTTTGTTTTCCCATATAATTTATGCATAACAAAGAAAAAAAAATAACCACATGTCAAAACAAAATTTAATTTAGCAATATGATTGGCTCTGTGACGATGTTTACATTTGATTTCTCAATTTTGGATTTTGCTTACACAAGGGAGTAAATAATCACAGAAAACAATGTCTAAATCAAACTTAAATTGCAACTAGTGATTAACTCTGATAGTATTTTAACATATGCAATGACTAAAAGAGGAAAGAATACCTGCAACAACAGAGATATTTTTGTCCTTGTATCTCTCAACAAATAGATCAATAGTATCTCTAAAAGCCTTCGTATGAAGCAGCAATGTCGTTATATCTTGAAACAAAATCCCTGAAGGCGCAGAAAACAAATACTGGATATCATCAAAACGACATCTAACAGTAAAGTCAAAAACAATACCCACCATCCATACGACATAATGCAGTGCCATATATAAATATTAATCTCTAACACAATGAAAACATTTCGGACTTCAGCCCGTAATCGAAAGTAACAGCAGAGATAAAGCAGTAAAGTAGCCGATAAATACCTGGTTTAGGGAAGTCTGGGATGACACGAATTGCAGAGGAAATTCCAGCAATTCGAGGGTCTCTAAACTCTTGTCGTTCATCGGAAGCCATTTTCAGATGTTGCGCCGAGTCGCTACTCACTACTCAAACACAAGATAGTCTGCGAGTCAGTGAGCAAAAAGAGAGAGAATTGCGCGTCTCTGTTGACTGTTGACGAGTAAATCCTAATGAAACAATGGACCAACCTTGTTTAAATATTTTAAAGACAAAATTGCCCATTTCATAAATATCTGAACTCTATGTTTGGCAAAATCTAAGCTATTTACCATATTCAAGAGGTTAAAATGTGAAACTCCAGGCAAAAATATTACCAGTACAAAGCAGAGGAGAGAGTGAAAATCTGAAATTTTGTAACTGCTTCAGGGGGAAGTGAACAGAGGAGGGAGCGGCGATCCAGCAGCAGCGTCGTTCTTTGAAACGGAGATGCGAAGGGAGGAGGGATACTTTTAAAGAGTTTGGAAGTGAAGCCGCTGGCTGCTGCGTGCGTCATGCCATCTGCGCCGGCTTTAAATTAAAATAATAATAATAATAGAGTTGAACTTCGCTCATTGGCTGGCTATTTTTGCGTTCATTTCCTATAGAAATAATTTTAACGAATAAGAGGTTGGTGAAGGGTAATTCAATAAGGGCAATTTCGTACGACGAAAACAGAATCTCGGGTACACGCACGGCTGTCTTAAAATCGTAAAGAAAATCTGGCATGGTCCATGTGAACAGTAATCACTGCTGCTTTTGTGCTCGTTGCCTTCAATGAAACAAGTATATGCTTTAATATCTTCACAACCGTTCAAGATTTAAATGTAAGGTTATTAATTATAATACAAATTTCTTCTTGAAAGGAAAGGTAAGCTGATTTATTTCTATTCCAGCCAAATCTCAATAGTAATTACCATATATATATATATATATATATATTCTTCGATCTTTGTTGAGCACAAAGTTGAAGTGACTCTAGCTTAACAATTAGACACAACAACTTATTGTAATGTTATTTGCTGTTTAATTATCATAAATGGCCAATAGGCATTCTGTAGGCATACTGATAGCAGAAATAATAGACCATTGGATTTAAAAAAAATATTGGATTTCAATAATTTTGTTGTAAAACTGGTGGGTATACACAGGGAAGCCTAAAATCGAAAGAAAAGTGTGTTCTTATAACTTAGAACATCAAATGTACACTTTCTCTCTCTAGAGAATACAAAAATATAAACTCTTTCTTTATATTTGAATGCTTTTAATATTGTATGTACTTGTTTATTTATAGACTACATGACAATCATTCATAGGCGAATGTATGATTTCATTAAAGACACAATTGTTCATATTTCAACATTGCATATACTTGTCTATTTATAGACTGTATGACAATCATTCATAGGTGGAAGTACGATTTCATTAAGGATACAATTGTTCAATGAACAATTATGTCTTTTCTCAATGAACAATTATGTCTTTTCTTTATGAACAATTACTTCCCTTTGGTTGAAGCATTATTTCTCTTGGTT
>JAXCLQ010000002.1:4165712-4178936 GCA_035584115.1 Cedrela odorata | reverse complement strand
TCCAATAATCTCATACTTGATCAAAATGATCAGGTTTACTTCCGATGATTGAATATCATATACACACAACCAATCATCATTATTATACCATAATTAAACCACAAAAATTATAGTATACACATTTTACAAAAATAAAATGGCGCCACAACCGAAATTAAAAAAAAAATCATGTTCGTACTTAGTTTCATTAGTGACTTACATACTAAGCGCTTGGTGTTATATAAATTCATTTTGATATTTATATATGAACTTTCATATCCAAGATGATTTATTATAACTCTTGTTAACCTCGCTATAGTGTTCTCTATTTTTTTTTCAACCAATATTTACAATTAATCAGATAGAGATGTATCATTGTTTTCTCAGGCGTCCTTGATACGTAACCATACATATTTTTCACGTGTTAACTACACATCTAGATGATTCTCAAACTCATAGTAGTTACAAGCACTCTGAATTTCTTCAGAGACAATCCTTTGGCCATTGAATCGGCTACCATATCTTCCGAGAAGACATAGTCGACTTTAATTTCACTCCTCTCCACTGTATCTTGAATATTGTAATAACTAATATCAATGTATTTCACTTTGGAGTTATTTCCTCCACTTTTAATTAAATAAATGGCAGACTTATTATCATAGAATATATCTACAAGTTCTTTAGATAAATTTAATTGAAAATTATCAACAAACCTCTTAGCCTATACAGTTGTACTTACCGCTGTACTACATGAGATATATTCTGCTTCTATAGTAGATTTTGCAATACAATCTTGTTTCTTACTTAACCTGAAAACTGATGTTCCACCATATAGAAGCACATTACCACTTGTTGATTTTCTATCATTTGTATTTTCTGCAAAATTTGCATCACAATATCCAACAAGTTTTAAATCATGTAAACCAAAACAGAGTTTTATACCTTTAGTTCTTTTTAGATATCTCATGATTCTTTTGACTGCTTGCCAATGTTCTTTTCCTGGATTTGATTGATATTACTTACTACTCTCACTGCTTGTGATATGTTCAGCCTTGTACTGGTCATTACAAACATTAAACTCCCAATAGCCTGTGTATAAGGTACTCTTTGCATTTCTTCTAGTTCGATTTTATTTCAAGAACATAAATTTTTGCTCAAAATAGTTAACTTACACGTAGGTGTACTAACCGATTTATAATTTTTCATGTTAAACCATTTAAATATTTTCTTTAGATAATTATCTTGATCTAGATATAGCATCTTTGACTTTCTATCTCTGGTAATTTTAATTCTCATAATATAAGATGCTTCATCCATGTCTTTTATATCGAACTTTGTACCCAGATATGACTTTGTTTTATTAATCATATCTATACAATTACTGGCCAATAAAATATCATCTACATATAGTGAGAATATAGATATCATATCTTGGCATTGCCAACTATAAACATAATGATTCAATGAATTCATTTTATAACCCAAATCTAAGATTACTTGATAGAACTTTAAATACCATTGTCTAAACAACTGTTTAAGTCCATAAAAAGACTTCTTTAACTTATAGACTTTATTTTCATGTCCTTTAACTTAAAAAAAACCCTCTGATTGTAACATGTAAATATCTTCCTTTAATTCACCATTCAAAAATGACTTTTTTACATCTAATTGATGCAATTCAAAATTCAATCTAGCAACAATTGTTACGATAATTTAAATGGATGTGAATTTAGTAACTGGTGAATAAGTATTAACAAAGTCTATCCCAAGTTTCTGAGTGTAACCTTCAATTACTAATCTAGCCTTATATTTATCTAGACTTCCATCAGTTTTTAACTTTTTCTTTAATACCCATTTGCAACCAATGAGTTTTCTTTTTTTGGGTAAATTAACTAATTTCCAAACTTTATTTTTTTCAAAAGATTCCAATTCATCTTCCATGGCTAATTGCCATTTTCTGGAATCAAACTACCATATAGCATCGCTATAAGTTTTGGGATCATCATTTAGTTGATTTTCTTCATCAATGGTAAAGACATAATGATCTTTCAACCATTAAGAAGGTTCCTTTTTCATTTTCCTTCCACTATTTTGCACATTTACACTAGATTGTGCAGAAGTTATAGGATCAACAATGTCTTCTAATTCTGCATTAAGATCATTGTTAAGTTGTAATGAAGTGGTTGAGATCTTATTTTCATTAAGCAACTCAGGTTATTTTTTAGAAATAATTGTGTTTGTCTTTTCTATAAACACAACATCTTTACTTTCTATGAAACCATTGTCTGAATGATAAAACCTATAACTACTTCCATTTTCAACATAATCAATGAAGTTGCATTTCCATATTTTAGCATTAATTTATCCCTTAAAGGCTTAATAATAAAAACATGGGTCTTGCATCCCCAAACCTTTAATTTTGACAAATCTAGTTTGGTTTCTATCCATTTCATATTTTTCACCTCGATCACTATTTAATACTTTAATCGAGCGACTCAATCGTGTTTCTACTTCTTTTAAGTCATGTTATTTAATCTTTCTATCTTGGCTAAATCAAATTAATTCTACTAGCCATAATCTAAAACAATAACTTGAATAAATAAATAAAATTATATAAATTTCAACTCACAGTTCATTAGATTTCAATAATCTAAAATTATACTTATTCAAATGTGACCGCAAATATGGCTTCTTAGGATTCTTCACGTTTCCTTGCTTAGAAGCTAAAATGACCATATTTTCTCTGAACAATTGTGTCCTATACGTGGTCTCCAAGTATTTTAATATTCTTGTGAGTCGAAGTGGTCTCAAACCTTGAACTTGTTTTGCAGTATTTATTTTTCTTGCACACAAGTCATAAATAATTAAACTAATCTTTCTTTGATGTGTAGGCAATTTAAGGTAGTGCAAAACCGATGTTTTTCTTTTATTTTTTTGTACACTTCCCAAGATTTCTGAATTTTGAGTGTTCAAATCAAAATTCTGAGGCCACAGATTAATTTGGCATGCCGAAAAACCTTCGGGTACCAAATTTTGCTGTGATCGAAGTTGATTTGACCCTTAAATCGGACTTGTGAAATTTTGTCAGTTCAACCTAACAGAAAATAGGTCAAGCCGGCCGGTTTGGTTGGATCAGGTTTTTATCTGGACTGGGTTTTGATTGAACCGGGTTGTTGAGTTAGACCGAACCAGGTCTGAGTCGGTTTGAACTGAGTTAAGTTCAGACCAAACAACTCAGTTCAAACCGAGTCTAAGTCTGATCGAACCAAATCTAAGTTAGTTTAAACCGGGTTGAACTGGGTCGGACTAAACCAAGTTTAGATCAAACCGGGTCTGGCACATGTGACGCATGTGTCTTGCGCGTGGGATTCACTCACCTTTTACCTTCTACGCGCGTGTGGTACACGCGCCAATGAGTCTTCTGGAAATCACGTTTTCCGGCCGTTTCTGAAGTCGGATTTTGACGATTCTGACTTTTTTGGACTCCTCTCGATTAGTAGAACACGTTTGGATTAAGAAATATGAAAAATAACGATCAAATTTGATCAAAAAATGGTAAAAAAAATTCAGCCAAATTTTGGGCAATTCTGGTAAAAACCTAGCTCTGAAACCACTGTTAGATTTCGATAACACCGTCGTGAGACTGATGGGTACACATAGAGATGCTCAAAACCAAAAGTAAAGTATGTTCTTATAACTTAGAACATCAAATATGCATTTTCTCTCTCTAAATAATACAAGCATATAAACCATTTCTTCTTATTTAGATGCTTTCAATATTGCCTGTACTTGTCTATTTATAGACAACATGACAACCATTTATGGGCGAATGTATAATTTCATTAAGGACACAATTGTTTAATAAACAATTTTGTCTTTTCTCCGTGAACAATTACTTCTTTTTGGTTAAAATATTATTTTTCTTTGTTGAACCATTGCACCTCTGTGCATGTCACCATATCACATTGATTCTATCTAACAAAAAATGGGCCCAATCCCGATTGGTGGGTTAGCATAATTACTCGTATACTGTCATAGTCTACCCTGAACGCTAGTGCTTCAGTTGGCTTCTCACAATGGCCAACACCATAATCACAATCTTCTACTGTTAAGCAAGTTGCTGGAGTAAACAATATTTACTCGGAACATTTGCACAAGCAATGACAGGTGATTGATGGGTGGTGGCTGTAGATGCTGCCCTTTTATCGAACACTTGCCAGACTCTACGTTGAACGTACTGCTAAAAAGAAATAAAGGTAGCATAGCATCTGATGCTTCCTAGCATCTCCCGTGAATGAGCTTATGTTCTATGCATTTTCCTTCTCACGGTATAAAGCAAAACAAGATATGGGTTGATTCGAGTAAAACACAAAAGACTTTAGTTATCAATCGCAGAAAATGGTTCCTGAATCCAAGTGATTTTCTTCTGCTGCTTATCTAGACACAAGTGGCTCAGGTTCAAACCATGCCAAAACCTAAACTTAAAACCACACATGCTTTTCGTTTTCTTATAGACTTTGCAATAAGGGAATGTATTTGAGACGTGTAACTTTCATTACTTTACTGGTTACTTGAGATGGGAGTTGCAAATGTGATCGATCGTCCAAAACATGTGCTACTAAGCCTAGTTTTGGCACTCTGTTTTGTCTCTGGGCTAAACTTATAATTTTGTTAGGTAAGCAATGACTTCACGCGCCTAACTTTTAGGTGTTAGCCTCATCTCTGCACTTATCCTCTTTTAATTAATTACTTGCCGAAGGCGGTATGGGCCGCGGACTGAGAACAGCCCATCAATTTGTATAAAGAAGTCTAGAAAGCAAAGAACGTTATCTCTTATGTCATGGCCACTAATTCGGGAATATCATGCAACTCAACTTTTCATTTCCTTTTATACTGAACTCAACTATTGGGTATTTCAAATTTGCGTACTTGCCAACTGAAGTCTGAACTTTGATGGGTAATAATTAAAAAGAGTTGTAAAATACAAAATCCGTAAGCATAAAGTCTATAAGTATTATGGAATGGAATCACTTGAAATCTTGTAAATTACAGAGGCAGGGTGCCGATGATTTGATATGACATAGCAGCCGGCGTCTGCAGTTGTATGTATGGATGTGGATGCTTCGCGTATCTTCTAGATTTACTAGAAAATTAATACGACATCAATGGTTTATAATTTTATTACATTTTAATTTAAGTATTAAGGTCCTCTAACTTTTTTTTTCTTTTATAGTCAGTAATGAACGTTAATAATTATAATAATTAGTTGATGCGTGGGAATGCACGTAAGAGTTTTCACCTTAATTAACATGTGCGCGCATCCAAATACAAGATGGGGAGGCGAACGAATTTGTTTCTTTCTTATTGAATCACTCGTGACTACGTGATGAAAACTATTTAAACCAAAGGAAAGTTTACACGTGGCAATACTATTTGTACTAAAATCAAAGAAAAGTTTACATTGCAACTACGATTTATACTAAGAAACCATCCCTGGCACCCAATTAAAACCAAATTATGCAATCATACTTGATTAACAAGTATTGCCAAACAATGCATATAAAGGGTGTTAAGTACATTATTTTGCTACAAATGAGAAGGAAAAATCCCCGTGCTTACCATGTTGGCTACCGCCTGCTACAAGTACAAGATAAGAACAACACCGCGTTAGTTTGGAAAAGTAGATGATTTGACTTGGAAGAAGTGTCGAGTCTGCATTCACTTGAGAAACACTAAAGCCTTCAAAATCCGTAAGCCCCACACGGAGTAACTATTGAACAGTAGTTATGTATTTTTCTAATTGATTGACCGACTTGAGTCGCCCTTTGCCACTCCTCTTTACATTAACTAAACGTGCTCCTCCACTTCCCTTTGCATTAATTTATTTAATTTAACTTCTTGCACACCGTCTCTTACTTTCGCACCACTTGTGACGCAACTTCCCTCTCTTCAGTCTTCACCTCCTTTAAAAGCCAACCCACACTCTCTCACAACTCACGCACAACTTATAATTCACATTCAGTTCCAGTTTCACTCTCTCCAAATCTCAGAAGCTCTTTCTTTAATTTCCTCAGAGATGGCACTTGAAGCTCTTAACTCTCCAACAACTTCTACGCCGCCGTTTCACTTTGAAGAAGCTAATCTTCACTGTATCGAGCCGTGGACTAAGCGCAAGCGCTCAAAGCGTCCACACAACCCTCCGACTGAAGAGGAGTATATCGCTCTCTGCCTTGTTATGCTTGCTCGTGGTACAACCTCCGCCACTGCCATAACCAACAACGTAACTACCACGGCCTCACACCGACAGAAGTCCCCTGCTACAGTACTACCAACACCACCGCCTGCAACGACGTCGTATGAGCAGAAGTTTATCTTCAAGTGTAGCGTATGCAACAAGGCGTTTTCTTCTTACCAAGCTCTGGGTGGACACAAGGCCAGCCACCGTAAAGGATCTGGAGGCCCCGAACATTCTGCTTCCGCCACCACAACTACCACCGTACCGAACACCGCGGGTAGAACCCACGAGTGTTCCATCTGTCACAAGTCCTTCCCCACTGGCCAAGCCTTGGGCGGTCACAAACGTTGTCACTACGAAGGCGGAGAGAAAAGTGGAGTGACGTCATCCGAAGGCGTGGGGTCTAGTACCACCCACAGCCAAGCCAGCCACCGTGACTTTGATCTCAACGTCCCTGTTTTATCGGAATTCTCTCCCGCCTTCTTTTTCTCCTGTGATGATGAAGTGGAGAGTCCTCTGCCGGCCAAAAAGCCCCGCCTCTTTCTACCACGCAAGATCGGAGTTTAAATTACTGAATTGCCACTTTTTTTTTTATAATATTTTTAGGATATTAATTTTAGGGAATATTTTCATGTATTTTCTGTTAATTGTTTTGAGTGTTAAATTCTTTCGTGTACATATCATTTGAGATTCCCTCAGTCGTCCAGCTGTGACGTGTAATACTGATAATTCAATTCATTTTTCCACTTCATTTAAAAAATTGGTGCATTATTTATATTTATCTCCGGTTTACAATTGCTGAATTCCCCGTATATTTTCTCTAAATTGCGCCGCGTCAACTTTAGGGGGCTTAACCTGCACACCAAGTAACTGTGCATGACGTAGAGCACAACTCCTTAACCTCGTGAGCGGCGCGGCGAGGCAAGGACTGGGTTGGCAGAGTCTGTTGAACAGTCAGTTGAGGCCACTTACTTTTAAGCATGATTCATGACAAATCACTGCGAGTGTGACGGTTTTTAACTGATTGTTCAGTACCAGTACGCCTTGAGCTTCATGCTCACGCGCATGTGTATTTCTTTAGTTTACTTAACATTAATTAATATATATTTACTGTTGAATCAGTGCACGTAATTCTTACTTTCAATTGTTTCGTTTTATTAATGAGTTGGATGGAGATAGGCGATGATAGCCATAGGCAATGTTAGGTTTGTTGTGGGGTGGTGTGGATAAGAAGATAGCTTTGGCCTCAGGGATTTAGCACACTGTTTTTCCCTTGTAAGTGATTAGGATGACAGGTGTCTTTACTTAAGCTACTTCCCCACTTGTATTTTTTTTTATTTAATTTTCTTTCCTTTTGATGGATGCTGACTCTTCCATTTCATACAGTTAAAAAGTATCAAGGCTTTTCCTGTCTTTGTATCCTTCCATGTGTCATTACGATAGGTTGCATATAATTCATCTATGCAACCTCTTTGATGAGTATACGAAATCATATGCGAAATGCATGTAAATATTGGTTGCGATGCATGTGAAAAAGTTGGAAACTTTCCCATTCTTACGTTCAACTTTCTTAAGTGTCACAATATGTTGCTTTTGTGTTCAAACAGCTTAAGAGTGAGCTTTCACATTTGCCATTACCACCCACAAAGTGTACTAAGACACGTATTGCACGACGGGTTAACGAATATGCTAATAATAACTGAAGCTTTAATTAAGGATCTGGCAAGCATATATCATATCATATGGTTTAATGTTCTCTCTCTCACTTGATTTCTTTATGCCTATATTCTTCTATAGTAACATGACATTAATGTTTCATTATACAGTGATCTGGCACACTTTCTTCTTGTCTATACAGCTAAGATATAGCCAAAGATCATATCATTGGATGACTCTTCAAAGATTTAGCCAACTAATTAAGATATTGGGGTTGTATTTCGTTGTCAAAAGGCCAACCCTTGTTCCTCATAGCGGCATCTGCTCTCTATTGTATCTGTGTATAAAATATCAAGAGGTTTGCGTGCATAATCATGTTTGAATATTTATTACAGTCAATTACAAGAATTATTTTAAGAAAATGAAAGAGAAACAAGGAAGTCATCTGGCTAGTAGCGAGTCTAGTGAAGTGGGAAAGTAACTCCACGCACAGCCGCGTTGAATTAGAAAGAGTCGATGGCCGAGTCAAGTCTTCTTAAATTATAATTTTGCCCTACACTTAACCATCAACTAACTCCGTAAGCCTTCATCCATGGCTGCTGTAGATCCGGTGGCAATTACTAATTTGTTCACACTTCAGACTGATCCTAATTCAAACGGAAGATTCTAGTAGGTTGGATTTACAAGTGTAGCCCACTCAAGGCTACGTAGTTTACATTAGCTAAACTATAAGTTCAACGATTGATGACTGAGTGGTCGGCTCTAAGGAAGTGGGGTTCATAAGGGTGACGACAGCCTGACTTGCATTAATCGGAAGATTATTGTTGACAAAATGCCCACCTAATCAAATATTATCAAGTAATTTTTTATTTAGTAGTTGAGTTTACTCCTTATCTAAATTACTAGCTGCCAAACATCCCTTCCTCTTCATACGAAGCTGCTCTTCTTCCAAGTCCTTCGCACCATTTGACTGTACGGTAATGGCTTTTATTTAGTGGGGCTGGTGGCGTTCTAGTTTGGTAGGCAGAGCAAAAACCAGCGATGTGGAAGGTTGTCAAACATTGAATTTGGATGCAATTTGCAAGCCGACGAACTGTTCTTACCAAGAAAGAGTCGTGAATTGAATTGTGTTACGGTTCTAAGTTAATGGGTAGCTGAACCGTGTAAATTTTCTTTTCTACAAGTTGGAAAACCATTGAGGTACAACTTTATTAATTTCTTTGCGTATCATAAAAGGGTAAAGGTCAATTATATTGTTGATTGTTCACTGGCCAAACTGGTACAGGTTCAGTGTAACAAATACAATTTCTAAGTTCCAATGCAATAAACCAAACGCAACCCATTAGGATATTGGGGCTTTTCATATGCTTCCAGGTGGAAGTAGCACCAAAAATGTATGAATCTTTGTTATAAAAAATACAGACCACCTGCTCTTTTATTACTACTTTTTTAGGGGCTGGACCACTGCAATGGCCGGTGATGTTGCCCACATTGAATGGAATCACACTGACACGTGTCTTCTTTAACTACCACTAAAGACGCCATACTGATATTGCCATGCCACACCACACAGCATAAAGCTCTGCTCAAATGGGTTTTACAGGGCTATGAAAATGCCAAGTGTAATTGTTTGCTTAGCTTGAACGACCAGAGCAACTTATTTTTCCAACGCATAAGTTGCTTTTGATGGAGATGGTATATCGCTGTTAGTGTTATTATTTATGTTATAGCTATTTTAGTGAAAACATAAGAGGAACAAAAATTTGTGTCAGAAACATCTTATCTGGCCACGAAAAGTTGGATAATATATAAAGTACAACCGCACAAGCACAACCAGCAATTTTAATAAGGTATCATTTCGAATAAACGAATAATTTATTATTTAAATTGACATAAATATAATTTATTTATTATTCATATTAAAAATTAAAATTTAAATATAATTCGTTTATTAAAATAAAATTCATTATGATATAATTATTTATTTAAATTTATTTATTCATTTAAACATAACTTTTCGATTATTCGTGTAGGGAATCAGGTAGAGAAACAGAAGCATTTTGTCATTGGAAATGATATGAATAGTGGTCTGGCTACAAGTACAGCAAATGGTCTGTGTCTTTAGGAGCCCAATTTGATGAAAACATGGGCCAATAGCAAGCCCAACTTGTCCTACAGCCCGTATTATATAGGCTATATTAATTAGTGGGTATTGTCATACAAAGAGTGCGGGTGAAATTTAACCAGCCTTATGATTATCGATTTTTTTTAATTCTTCTTCTATTGGGCCATGCAAGTTATCAGCCTCAACCAGGTGGCAAACTCACTTCTTAGTGGTTTCAATTTCCTACAACTTCTGGGTTGTGATATGTGATCCTCCCACCATGTCCAACTTCTGGGTAGTGGTTCTCCCAACAGGTGAACGAAATTTTCTTTACAATAGGAGTAGAGTTCTGGATGTACTATCAAATGTAATGTATATTTCCAGTAGATACATATTAAGTAATTAAAAAAAAAAAAGTTATTGGAACATGCATGAATAGGTGATTTTAAGAACATGAGGCACAAATGACCAGTTGAAATTTTTAAAATTTAATTAAAAATTAAAGTTTTAAACTAAAATCAATTATACACTATTACGATAAGAATATACTTCACGACCCTTAGGAACTCAAAAAATTCAAAGACACTCAATACCACCCCTAATGCATGCCAAGCTTTATCCACAATAACAAATATTGCAGTGTGTGGCTATGTAATTTTATTTTATTTTTAATTATTATCCAGGCCGCAATAGATAAAGTGTCGTTCTATTAAAAAGTGCAGCTAATTAAGTTGGAGTTTTTGAAGGAATTGAGGAGTTTCAACTCAACTCATATACAATACATCACATGGATTGGACAATATTCTTGAGGGGACAAAAGGGATAACATCCGCACACTCACTCCCTTGGTTGCGCCGAATGCTGATCAGAAAGTGATATGATGCTATGTTAGCATGCCTATAGAGAATCTAGACTAGCACCGCAGAATAGGGGGAGATACAGTACATGATTGGTTACACAAATGCCTTCCATATATCTTTCTAAACTTCTATGCGGAATGATTATTCTTTTGTTCCTTTGTACATACACATGCCCATTGCTGATAAACTATTACGTCAAACCATATATGATGCTTATCACTACCAGGATTCGGTCATTTCACACCAGCCATTCTCTTATTTCGTCCTTATACTTCAACTTTTGTGTTGTGGGGACAAAACGAATTGTACAATAAGATCGATTCCCAATTTTATGGTTTTAGTCAATACTCTTTCTGTAGCTTGTCACGCTCACTACATCACATAACAACTGTGATTTCATCTAACACGATCACTTTATTAGTTGTCTAAAATTGTACGTACGTAATTTATCAAGTTGACACATTGATCCAAATTAATAGTAATTATTATTAATTACTGCTTACACTTCACTCTACTAATGCAATTTAAGTGCCTAATGAGTCATTACTAATTGATAAATTAAAAGGGCAAAAAAAAGGGGTGGAGGAAACGAATCCAACGGTCAATATCAATCAATAAAATAAAAAATTCAACGGTGCACCTTTAAAACAACAAAGAGAAGCAGAAACACGGAGCCGCTCGTGCCCAGAGTTAGGAAGATATTCCCTTGATCCACGCCCACATCGTACACGCACCGTCAAAAGTCGTATTAACTCAACCACAGTTACTTAGACTCAACCCTCAATTAACCCATTTTTATATTTGTTGTCTTTGTTTATCAATTCTAAGTTCTAGCTCTGATCCCGATCCTCGTTCACTATCTTATTACTTTAGACAAACTTTCTTCGAGTGTAAGGAGGGGTACCGCAATTGGAACTAGCTAGAACGTTGTCTATTGGTCTTAAAATCGGAGGCTGTTGAATAAGGAGGGAAGAGAAGAGATCATGAGCTGCAACGGTTGCAGAGTTCTGCGAAAGGGATGCAGCGAGACGTGCATACTCAGGTCTTGTCTCCACTGGATTGACACTCCCTATGCACAAGGAAACGCCACCTTGTTTCTCGCCAAATTTTTTGGCCGCAGCGATCTCTTGTCCCTCATTGCCGCCGTTCCTGAGACCCAGAGACCAGGTAACACGTTCTCTCACAAGTAAAGATAATTATATGGATAATCGTTTTGAAAAAAAAAGAGAATGAAAAAACTCATTTTGCTATGTTTTGGTTGAGTTCTTTCAGCTTTGTTTCAATCTTTGTTGTTTGAAGCGTGCGGCAGAACGGTCAATCCGGTGGATGGAGCGGTGGGATTGCTATCAAGTGGTAACTGGCACGTGTGTCTAGCGGCGGTGGAAACAGTGCTTTCCGGAGGAATTCTCAGACCGATAACAGAGGTGCATAGTGGAGTCTTAAAACCAAATTATGATGGAACTTCTGAGAGTTTTTATGTGGACGCGTGCATGGCGAAGAACCAGCTCCCTCAGTCAAAGCCGTTGATTTTAAATGATGGGAAGGATCAGCATCGAAAGTCAGACACTGATCCTTCTTCAATACCCACGTTTGGTGGCACCGGGAAATGTGGGAGAGGAAGGAGTGGTCATCAGAGAGGAAATACGACGTCGTTTTACTCTGAAGAGTCGGAGATGACTAGTTTTGAGAGTGGAGGTACTGATGAGATAAAGAAAAGAGGAAATAAACAGAAGAAGCTTTTGAATCTCTTCGTCTGAACTGAACAGGCCAGAACAGAAAGAGTTTTGTGTTTACTTTACGACAGTGCAGAAGAAGTCGGCGAATAATGAAGAGCAAATAATCAAGTTCCGGAACCTTTTTGTCTTAGATAATTCCGGCCGATGAGTTTGTAATTGAATTTTCCGGTGAAGCTAGCTTTTCTTTTACTTTTTGTCTGGGATTTCGTGATATAATTCAGTAACGTGTTAAGTGTTGTCAGTTTCCACGGATTTGTCCGGACCGTACATCTCCAATTGTGACGTTGAATCATCCAAGTAATAACAATAAGATCAATATAAATATAAATATAAATTTGTTTATCCTTCCAGCCCAGGTGTCTACAAATTCAGGGCGGTTACGCTGGAGAGGATCATGTCATCTTGTATGGCAATG
Source organism: Cedrela odorata (assembly GCA_035584115.1). Taxonomy (NCBI): domain Eukaryota; kingdom Viridiplantae; phylum Streptophyta; class Magnoliopsida; order Sapindales; family Meliaceae; genus Cedrela; species Cedrela odorata. The sequence continues at coordinate 4,165,951 of JAXCLQ010000002.1, read as the reverse complement.
ACATGCTGCATCCATTCATACGTTACCGAGTTTGCCTTCTTTTTTTCTTTTGAATTCCGTGCCATCTAATCTCCAAACAAGGTTAAGAATATGGGTTGCAAATCAAATGCTAGATACTGGATAATCACCCTTCTCATATTCTGGTGGGGCTTCTGCAGAAACAGAGAGAGAGAGCAGAGACATATTATTTAGTATATTGGGATGTTTAATGGTTGTGGGTAGGCTTCCTTCTTGTTTTG
>JAXCLQ010000002.1:4143848-4165612 GCA_035584115.1 Cedrela odorata | reverse complement strand
TAATTAATTAAGATATTCTAGAAGCATCTAAAAGCATATGCCTTCTGTGTCATGTAAATCTAGTCCATACCACTGGAAAAAAGCCTGTGGCATGACAATGGGCCTGCTGAACAGTAATAATTCTTCTTGCATTCAACGAATTAAGTATATGCTTAAAATCTTCCAAATACAATGTAAGATTGTATCTATTTCATTCCAGTCAAATCTCTCAATAGTAATTAACATGCATATTTGAGAACTTTCTTGAGTACAGAATTGAAGTCTCTTACCTAACAATTAGTGCCGTGTTATTCGCTATTTACTTATCATAAATGGCCATTAGGCTTCAATATGGGTCCAATCCCACTAGTGGGTTAGCATATTTACTCGTAATACTGTCACAATCTTTCCCTTGACGCAAGTGCTAGAGTCGGTTTCTCAGAAGGGCCAACACCATAATGACAATCTTCTACTGTTAAGCAAAATGTTGGGGTAAATTATATTTACTCGGAACTTTTGCAGGCACAATGACAGGTGATTTGTGGGTGGTGGCTGTATATGGTGCCCTGTCATCGAACACTTGCCAGACGCTACGTTGAACGTACTGCCAAAAGAAATAAAGGTAGCATTGCATGATGCTTCCTAGCATCTCCCGTGAACAAGCTTATGTTCTATGCATTTTCCTTCTCACAGTATAAAGCAGAACAAGTGATTCGGCCTTTCAGGTTCCAAACCATGCCAAAACCTTAAAACGTAAGACACACATGCTTCTTCTCGTTTTCTTAAAAGTTTGTAATTAGGGAATGTATTTGAGACGTAGTCCAAAAACATGTGCTACTAAGCCTTGTTTGGCACTCAGTTTCGTCTCTGGGATAAACTTATACTCTAGTTTAGGTAAGCAATGACTTCACGCGCGCAACTGTTAGGTGTTAGCCTCATCTCAACGCTACGCTTATCCTTTATTTTTCTTTGAAATAATATTTTACTTTCTGAAGCCGGCATGGCCGTGGACTGTGAGAATTGCCCAGCAACATGCAGAAACAGTCTGGAAAGAACGTATATCCCATGGCCACTAATTCGGGAATATTATGGAACTCAACTTTTCATTTCCATTTTATAGGTTTATTACCCAAAAAGCAACTAATCAAAATCAAATCAAACTATTGGATACTTCATATTTGCGTTTGCCAACCCAATTCTGAACTTCTTAATGGCTAATTTTCAGTCTTGGAGTGGCGGCGTCTACAGGTGTATGTATGTGGATGCTTCGCGTACCTTCGTATTATGTTTTAATTTTAAATCACAAGCACAATAATAATTTAACATGTTCAACATTAAGATCCCACGTTTAAAAAATTAATTCTGAGAATTAGTCGATGCGTCGGCTATGCACGCAAGACTTTTCACCTTAATTAACATGTGCGCATCGAAATACAGAGAGTGGAGACGAATTTGATATTTTGTTATTGAATGAATTATTCATAACCACGTGACGAAAACTATTTAAACCAAATGAAAGTTTACACGTGGCGATCTTCATTTATACTAAATGGTAAAATATTGAAACGGTGTAGGCAATTGAATTTTGAATGATCAATTCATAAAATATCTCGTAATTTAACATTTGCAAACACAATTAAGTGGAGAGACATCCCATTAAATACACTATAAGCATCGTTCTCGCCCACTTGCGTTTCGATAATAGTACACCCAATTTATAATTGTTTCACACGCTAATTTCAATATTCTCCACCACATATACGAAGACATCAACCCATGTGACTGGGCAACCAATTAATACCAAATTACACTATCAAACTTGATTCCCAAGTACAGCCAAACAACGCATTTAGACGGTGTTAAGTATGCTTCAAATGACAAGGAAAAATCCTCGTGCTTACCATCTTGGCTGCCGGCTGCTAGAAGATATTAACAACACCGCGTTTGTTTGGAAAAGTTAGTGATTTGACTTGGAAGAAGTCTCTGAGTCTTTCCCTTCAAGCTTTAAAATCCTATAGCCCCACAAGGAGGACGAGTAAATGTTGAACAGTAGTAATGCTAATTGTTTGACCGACTTGAGTCGCCCTTGGCCACCAAGAAAGCTCAATCCAATAACTAAACGTGCTCCAGTCCACTCCCTTTTTGCGTATTAATTTAATTTATTAACTTCCTGCACACCCGTCTCTTACTTTCGCACCACTTGTCACGCAACTTCCCTCGCTTCACCTCCTTTAAAAGCCAACCCACACTCTCACTCAACTCACACACAACACAACTTACAATAAGCATTCGGTTTCCGTTTCAGTTTCAGCTTCAGCTTCAGCTTCAGTCTCTTCTAAATCTCGAAGCTCTTTCTTCAATTTCCTCAGAGATGGCACTTGAAGCTCTTAACTCTCCAACAACTTCAACGCCGCCGTTTCACTTTGAAGAAGCTAATCTTCAATATCTCGAGCCATGGACTAAGCGCAAGCGCTCAAAGCGTCCACACAACCCTCCCACAGAAGAGGAGTATCTTGCTCTCTGCCTTGTCATGCTTGCTCGTGGTACAACATCCACCACCGCCATAACCAACAACACAACTACCACGGCCTCACACCGACAGAAGTCTCCTGCTCCAGCACCACCACCACCTGCAACGACGCTATCTGATCAGAAGCTTATGTTCAAGTGCAGCGTATGCAACAAGGCGTTTTCTTCTTATCAAGCTCTGGGTGGACACAAAGCCAGCCACCGTAAAGGATCTGGAGGCGACGAACAGTCTACTTCCACCGCCACCGCACAGAACACCGCTGGTAGGACCCACGAGTGTTCCATCTGTCACAAGTCCTTCCCCACTGGCCAGGCCTTGGGCGGTCACAAACGTTGTCACTACGAAGGCGGCGAGAAAAGTGGAGTGACGTCGTCCGAAGGCGTGGGGTCCAGTACCACCCACAGCCAAGTCAGCCACCGTGACTTTGATCTCAACATCCCCGTCTTACCGGAATTCTCTCCCGCCTTCTTTATCTCCGGTGATGATGAAGTGGAGAGTCCTCTGCCGGCCAAAAAGCCTCGTCTCCTCTCGCCATACAAGATCGAAGTTTAAATTACTGAATTCCCACTTTAGTAGGATATTAATTTTAGAAAATATTTTCTCTGTGTTTTCTTTTTTCTGTTAATTGTTTTGAGTATTAAATTCTTTTGTGTACATAGCATTTGAGATTCGCTCTGTTGTTCGGCTGTGACTTGCGATAGCCATTTATTCAATTAATTTTTTCTTCCTTTAATTAAAAAAAAAAAAAATTGTTGAATTAGTTATCTTTCCGGTTCACAATTGTTGAATTTCCGTATATTTTCTCTAAATTACGCCGCGTCAACTTTAAGGGCTTAACCTGCGCACCAAGTAATTGAACCTGATGTGGAGCACAACTCAGCCGCCTGAGCGGCGCGGCAAGGTCAGGCGAGGGCTGGTTTGGCAAAGTTTGTTGAGTGTTCATTATAGTTGAGGCCTCTTCCTTTAAGCATGGATCATGACAAAACACTGGGACGGTTTTAACTGTAAGTTCAGTACCAGCCTAGGCATCACTCCACGAGCTTCACGCTCACGCGCATGTGCATTTCTTTTGTTTACTTAACATTAATTAATACAATTTTGTATTTATATATATATATATATATTAAATGTGTTGGATGGGGATAGAGAGATGATAGGCAACGTTCGGTGTGGTGTGGTGTGGTGTGGATAAGAATATAGCTTTGGCCTTTGGGATTTAGCACACTGTTTTTCCTTTGTAAGTGATTAGGATGACAGGTGTCCTTACTTAAGCTACTTCCCCACTTCCTTTTTTTTTTTATGGACGCTGATTCATCCATTTGGATTCCCTTGTGTCATACCTACCATTATTTGCTCACGACATGTACAGCTACTGCATTCCATTAAAAAGTAAGAAGATTGTTCCTGCCCTTGTATCCTTCCATGTGTCATTACGATAGACATGAATTCATCTACGCAACCTCTTTCGTTGAAACCATAACCAAAATACATGTGAATATTGGTTTCCACGCGTGTGAGAAACTTGGAAACTTTTCCATTCTTGCGTTCAATTTGGTTAAGTGACATAATAGTTTGCTTTCGTGTTCAAACATCTTTGTGTAAGCTTTCCCATTTGCCATCGCCCCACAAAAATGTACTAAGACGCGAATTGCACGACGGGTTAAGTTAACGAATATGATAGTACAACAATAACTGAAGCTTTAATTAAGGATCTGGCAAGCATATATATATATATCATATGATATAGTGTTATGTTTTCTCTCTCACTCGAACTCTTTATGCCTATATTCTTCTATAGTAATATGACATTAATGTTTCTTTACATAGTGATTTGGCGCACTTTCCTTTTGCCTATACTGCTAATATTGGCTTTGTATTTCGTTGGCAAAGGCCAATCCTTGTTCCTCATAGCAAGCAAAGACCCTTTCTTTTCATAAGCTAAGGCTCTACTCTCCACCGAATCTCTGTATAAAATATCAAGAGGTTTGCGTGCAGAAACATGTTTTAAGAAAATGAAAGGGAAATAAGGAAGTCAACTGGCAGCACAGTGAAGTATCTAAGTAATTGCACAACCGCGTCGAGTTAGAAGGAGTCGACTGCCGAGGCTGCCAGTGAGAAGTATTAATATTTCTTTTAAAAATGTTAACGTGGCCCAATGGAATCTTCTAAATTTGGGTTTTCAGGTCTTCTTAAATTATAATTTTCTCCCACGCTTATCTATCAATTAAGATTATCAAACGAGTTCTTAAAATATAAATCATATCAAATTAAGTTAAATATTAAATAAAAAATATAATTAATTTTAAATTAAATTTTAGAGACCCAATCAATCGTGCATGTTACGTATATCAAGTCACCCACTGCCTAGCTGCTGTCTCCAGAAGCTATTACTAATTTGTTCATACTACAGACAAACAATCTTAATTCATAAGGAAGATTCTAGTACGTTTGATTTACAAGTGTGGCCAACTCAAGGCCACGTAGTTTTTATTAGCTAACTATAAATTCAATGATTAATGACTTGAGTGGTCGGTACAGCCGACATGAGGAAGTGGGGATCGTAAGGAAGACGAATAGCATGACCTTCATTAATCGGATAATTATTGCTGATAAAATGCAAGCCCACCTACTACTTTCCTCTTCATAGGAAGCTTCTCTTCTTCCAAGTTTTTTGCATCATTTGACTGTACGGTGACGACTTTTAATTAGGGGGTGGGGCGGCATTCTGGTTTTGGTAAGCAGAGCAAAAACCATCGACGTGGAAGGTTAAGTCAAACATTGAATTAGGATGCATGCAATTTGCAGATCAACGGTTCTTTACCAAGAAAGATTCATGAATTGAATTGTGTTCTTTGTGGTCCTTGTAAACGCTAGTTGAACGATGGAATAATTTCTTTTGCGTATCATAAAAGGGTTTTAACACAAATTAATAAACCCATTAAGATCAAGGTCAAATATACAGTTGATTGTTCACTGCCCAAAGTGGAAAAGGTTCAATGAATTACAATAGCATTTCTAAGTTCCAATACAACAAACCAAACGCAACCCATCATAATATTGGAGTTTTTCATATGCTTCCAAGTGGATGTAGCACCAAAATGTATAAATCTTCGTTGGAAAAAATACTGACCACCTGCTCTTTTATTAAGACTATTTTAGTGGCTGGACCACTAAAATGGCCTGTGAACGTGATGTATCCCCAACATTGTTTAGCTGGTGACGTATGTACATGTTTTGTTGCCCACATTGGATGGAATCACACCAAGTGGATGACACGAGTCTTCTTTAGCTACCACTAAAGATGCCATACTGATATGGGTTGTGAGGGCTGTGAAAATGCCAAGTGTAACTGTTTGCTTAGCTTGAACGACCAGAGCACCTAATTCAACGTCTTTACTAGAGAGAAGTTGGATAATGAGTGAAGCACGATTACATACATTTATCTAAAGTACAAGCAACTACTAGTGTTGGGAATTTCTTTCTGTCCTCGAAGGTAAAAATATAATCCAGGGCCCACAAAAGCATTTCGTTGTTGGACTCGATTTGAATAGAGATCTGGCTAGCTCAAGTCTTTAGGAGGCCCAATCAACGAAAACATGGGCCAATAGCAAGCCCAAATTGTCCTACCGCAATTTTACGTTTGGAAAACATCAGTTGTTTAGAAGGGCAGCGGAACATGAACATCCATGCTGCAGAAGAATTCGGACGCTGAAGTCAATTTGAGAAGCAATGAAGGAAAGCAAGAAGTTTAAGGCATTTTGTCGCTGATTTGAGAATGAATTGTCGTTTTATTACCTTGTAAGGGGATGACTTATCGTATATTTATGTTCTATAAAGCAAATGACTTACTGTGTAATGACCCAATAACTCGTTGTTCAGTTCAGTTTTAAGTACTTTTGAAAATGCAAGCAAATGGTGCCCAGTTCAGTCATTCTTAAAGGTATAACCTGATATTATTGTTAGATTCCTGTATATCTTCACAAATTCTCATTTTGAGGGAGACAATTATAGATAGATTATCAAATTAAATTAAATATAAGTGATAGAATTTGATTAGACAAATACACAAATACTCAATTGCACTGAGTGCTGATCATAAACCGGTATGATGCGACGTTTGCATGCACTGCTGAAACTCAGCTGGCGCACTAGATATTCCAATACCAGTACCAAAACCAATACCAATACCAATACCATAGATATCGGTAAGGTATAGCCATAGGGAATCTAGCACCGCAGAATAGGGACCAAAACCTAGAGATTCATAATGTGATGGTTCCGCAAATGACATCCGAATTTGCTATCCAATAAGCTATCATGTCAAGCTATATATAATGCTTATCACCACCGGATTTGCTCATTTCTCACCAGCCGTTCTTTTATTTCGTCGTTATAGTTCAAAGAATCGTTATAGCCAATGACATCCGAATTTCAATTTATGGTTTTAGTCAATACTCTTCTGTGGTTTGTCACGCTCTGTGCATCATCACGTAAAATATAATAATTCATAATTTTAACAAAGGAGTTGTCGTAATTCCATTTGTTGATTGATGGACAAAAATAAAGTTGTTCAAAATATATGCTGATAAGGTTGGTGGGTTTTGGATTATACTTACAAATAGTTTCATCTGCAATATTCCAATCTTATTAATAAGATGTAGATAAGATATTCAACATCTTAATACATGTTATTTATGACTTCATCTAACACGGTCACTTTATTCTTTGTCTAAAACTGTACGTAATATACGAAGTTGATACAGAGAATCAATTAATAGTAGAGATTGTTATAAATATTATTAAATGAGTTAGTATTAAGAGATTTTATTTTATTTTATATGATTTATATATTATTACATTAATCATAATTAAATAGTTAATTTTATGATATATTAAATTTAATTGTAATTATTAAAAATAATAATTTAATAATTAATATAAAAAAATATTCCTTATTAAATACCTGTCACTTCACTTTACTTAAAAAGGAATTTAAGTGGCTAATGAGTCATGGCTAAGCGTCCATAGTTTTCATGTCGTGCTAAATAAAGCATTAAAGAGAAATTAAAAGAAAAAAAATAAAAAGAGTGGAGGAGACGAATCCAACGGTCAACATCAATCAAAAAAATAAGAAATCCAACGGTGCACCTTCAAAGAACAAAGAGAAGCGGAAACACGGAGCCGCTCGTGCCCAGAGTTGGGAAGATATTCCCTCGATCCACGCCCACATCGTACACCCGTCAAAAATCGTCTTAACTCAACCACAGTTACTTTTTATATTTGTTCTATTTCTCTATCAATTCTAACCCTGACCATGATCCTCACTCACTCAGTAGCTTACTTTAGACAAAACTTTCTTCAAGTGTAAGCTAGTTTCAACTACTGGAACTGGAAGGTTGTTTCTTGGGAAGAGAAGAGATCATGAGCTGCAACGGTTGCAGAGTTCTGCGAAAGGGATGCAACGAGACGTGCATACTCAGGTCATCTATCCACTGGATTGACACTCCCGAAGCACAAGGTAACGCCACTTTGTTTCTCGCCAAATTTTTTGGCCGCAGCGATCTATTGTCCTTCATCGCCGCCGTTCCTGAAACCCAGAGACCTGGTAACACGTTCTCACATGTAAAGACATGTATTTTATTATATGGATAATCGTTTAGAAAAAAATTATTTTGCTTTGTTTTGGTTGGTTGTTTCAGCCTTGTTTCAGTCTTTGTTGTTTGAAGCGTGCGGACGAACGGTCAATCCAGTGGATGGAGCGGTGGGTTTGCTGTCAAGTGGTAACTGGCACGTGTGTCAAGCGGCAGTGGAGACGGTGCTTTCCGGAGGAACTCTCAGACCGATAACAGGGGTTCATAGTGGAGTCTTAAAACCAAATTGCGACGAAACTTCTGAGAGTTTTTATGTCGACGCGTGCATGGCGAAGAACCAGCACCCTCAATCAAAGCCGTTGACTTTAAACGATGGAAGGGATCAACATCGAAAGTCAGATACTGATCCGTCTCCGATACCCAAGTTTGGTGGCACCGGGAAACGTGGGAGAGGAAGGAGTCATCAGATGGGAATTGCAATGACGTTTTACTCGGAAGAGTCGGAGATGACTAGTTTCGAGAGTGGAGGTACTGACGAGAGAAAGAAAAGAGGAAATCAACAGAAGAAGCTCTTGAATTTGTTCGTCTGATCAACTGAACTGAACAGAGATCAGTTTTTGTATTTACTTCTCGACATGCTTACGGCAGTGTAGAAGAAGACGTTGAATAACGAAGAGGAAATAATCAAGTAATTAATGGAACCTTTTTTGTTTTAGATAATCCCAGCCGATGAGTTTGTAATTGAATTTTCCGGCGAAGCTAAGCTAGCTTTTCTTTTAATGTTTACTTTTGTGAAATGAAAATCTGGGGTTTCGTGATATGATTCAGTAAGGTGTTAAAGCTTGTCTGTTTGTGCGAAGCGTCGTTACTTTCGACGGATTTGTCCGGACCGTACATCTCCAATTGAGGATCATGTCATTTTGTATGGCAATAACAATACGTTACTGTATTTGCCTTCTTTATTTTGAATTCCGTGCCATCTAGTCTCCAAATAAGGTTAAAAAGAACGTGTGCTGCAAATTAAATGCTGGCTACTGCTTATAATCACCCTTTGATAATCTTCTGGGAAGAGAGATTATTTAGTCTATTGGGATGTTTAATGATGGGTAGGCTTCCTTCTTGTTTTGAACACCAATAATTGGCAGAATATAATGATAATTGAATCCAAATATGCGTTACTTGAGACTTAGTTGGACCGCTTACGTATAAGAGATATATACAGAGGGTAGTTTCTTCTGGTAATGATGCATATGAGAGCAGATGATCTTCACATGAAGGCAGGCGATTTTGGACAGGGGTGGTCTCGTAGTAGAGAAGAAGGGTTAGAATTAGAGGATCAGAGTGGGTCCATCTGAAAACTACAAATAGATTTTGTAAAGAATAATAATAATAATAAAGAAATGGTGCGGTGCACGTCAGCCTACTGCTTGGAGCCGAGTCCTCCTCCGATGGAAGTGGGTTCCACGGCATCCACCAACACACAAATTTCCTTTTTTAACAAATAAAAGTTTATCAATAAAGCGGAGGGGAAGTCTTACTCCAATCCAATCCATCCGCCTCGCCGCGTCTATTATCATATGGTTGTTTGTGGATCCCACAACACAAACTTTCACCTACGATCAGATCGTTTAATTACCGAGAGCCTTACCTTACGAGATCATTTAATTATCGATGATAGCAAAAATTATAAATTAATAATAAATAAAATAAATAATTTATTTTATTTATTATTAACTAATAATTATTTATTTTTTTAATAATTAAATAATTTTATTTATAACAAAGTTTTGTTACAATTATATGATATATTAAGTTATATAAAATTTAAACTTCATTATATATATTTATTAATGATCAATAATTATTTTATTATATACTAAAAAATAGATTTTAATGATCGTCGCATCGACGATTAAAATTATTAATGATAAATAGTGATATTAGAATGGGAAAGTGATGAAAATAATGAACATAATAACTTATTTATTTAGTAATTATTACAAATATAATAATTAGTAGCATTTTATTTTTAAAGAAAGAAATTAGTGGTGTTGTTAATTTAATAAAATTGTACCTTAAAGCAAGCAACTACAAAAATAGTAGAATAACACATTAAAATTTCCACAATTTTTTTTAAAAATAATGGATGAGTGGGAGAATATACACCCAGTGTTCCCTTGATAGCTCCATCCATGATATTTACATACACTTTCTTGAGGTTGGCTGGCCCTATCGTGAAAGAAAGAAAGAAAGAAAAAGTAAAATGTATACACATTTGTAATTTGACATTTGAATGACGATTGGTTGGTTGATTACCTGCCAACCTATGTTTACAGAATGGACGTCACTCCTCTGCTTACAAGCCACAATAACCAACCAATTCATTTCTACTTATTGCTGCCTCCGCCTCCATGAATTCCAAACGAAAATTGGGGTTTTAAGTCGTGTTAGTATGATGTGGTCGTCTTTACACTTTGGTTGTAAGGCTTGAAGGTATACGTTCCATTTGTAAGATATGTGTTCTCAGACTACTTTCCTTCACCTGCTAGTACACATTTTTTTTTTCAGAGAAGGAAAAGAAAACCAAGGGGTTGAGCTGTTTGGTGACGGACATCTGAAAGCTAATCAAATTAACTTAAATTTATTGGAATGGCATATTTTCTTGCTGTTCTTTCAAATAAAAGATTTACCTGCATGGCTGCAATAGTTGACAGGAGATCTTTGCACTGACCAAGCAAAGCATGCTCTTTTCCACTCACATTGGCAAGTTCACCCACTAAAGAATTTACGGCCCCAACCTATCAAAGACAAATGATTTTAGATATGAGAGAGCAGCCAAGACAGAGCTGAACGACTGTCAAACGGTAGTCTGATCAAATCACAATTTATAAAAGCAAGTTTAAGATTAATGATAAGAAGGGTTGGTGATTAATGTGGTAATCTGCAAACCCAAAGGATAGTTCCACACTAAAAACAGTGAATAGGGGGAAAACAAGAAGAAAACTTGCAATAAAGTACACAAATGAATTTTCAATCCTTGTCACTGCTAACAAGTCAAATCTCAAAGAAGATGCAAATTGCAGATAAATGAAAAGTGGAAACACAACTTGATTTCACATGTTAAAAAGTATATAAAGCATGCATTAGTTATAATGCAAAATTGTATAAGCATGTGGAGGACAAGGGCGATCATATCCAATTTGACAGACTATGACTTTTCTCATTTTATATTGCAACTAAACACAGTTTTCTTAGGTATACACTATTTTTCCCTTTTTTTATTGTTATTCAGTTAATATTCTCATATGAGATTCCAAGAAAATCTTGAAAGGACAGATTGAATGTTCTTGAATGTGAGGAGCTTATCCACAACCATTAAATAAAAAGAAAATAAGTCAAAATATCAATCATCCCAGAAGAAGATAAGCAAGAGTGAAGTTATTTCAATAAATTAGATCTTGTAAAAGCTGAGGCATTCTTTATGGCAGCCTAAAAGTCATAAAGATAATCTCTGTGTGATAGGTAAATATAAGGCAGATCTAATTAGGTCTGCACACAACACACTATACAGCTTTGGAGTGTGAAACCATTTCCTAGTAATGAGAGTTCCTCATTTGGCAGTGTGCTGAACTATGACAAAAAATACTGAACAGGCTGCACAGCAAGAAGCCTAATCTTTGATCAGACTCGGTTAGCCAATGAATATCCGCATGAATTATCTGACAAAATGATCTGATCAGATCCCTGTTTGGCTGTTTGACAGGAACCTTGGAATAGAAAATTTTTATTTTTTCATTGTGCAAGACTTGCAACAATGACAGAATGCAGGAAACCCACCCACCATTAATACAAATTGATGCCCCAAGCATGGATTATTTGTATGAATACTTTGGGCCAATGTTGTTCAATTTGTTTTAATGAATCCTTCAATAATTTCATTGTGGGATATGCTATAATCTCATATGTACAGTGTATAACAAATTTATGAATAAACTACTCTATATTTAATTGTACAAATATATAAGCAAAATCCTAAGTTGATCTCCACCAAATTACTAGACAGCTGGTTTCCACCAGGTTGGTTACTAACTTATTAACTTTTCCATATATTAAGCATTAACATAACGCAATTAACCATGCACACTCACCTAAGGGTGTGGATGAATTATTTTTTTTTGGTTCTATTCATACCTATTTATTATTTCGATTTAAAATTCCTACCATAGAATGTCATATTTTATAGGTATAAGGATAAAAGGAAAAACTAAACTTGAAAAGGAGTGCAGTAACACCAGAATCCACTACTAGCAGCAGTTTTTAAAAGCCTTCCACGTACAGTGTGGGCCACCCGCATTAAAACTAGAAACAGGATGACCCAGAATCCCAAAATGTCAAAGTCTAGTGAAATACTGGAAATAAAATTTATCAGAGGGAATAAACAGAAGAAATGAAAAAATACTTATGAATAGGACCACATACTGGTGAATGATTATGCATTGTTGCATACAGAGCTAGACACCATATGAGCATAAATAATCCTATTATGTAAAATAAAAACATGTAACATTAAGTTGGTCTTGCAAGCCGTGTGCCTTCTACAGTTCATTCTGTAGAAAAAGAAGAAAAAAATGGAAAATAACTTCTAAGTTCCTGAAAACCTATAGTCAGGCAGTGAACTGATTGTTACCTTTGATAACAATAAGCATATTGAGGATGCCATTGCTTGCATCACATCAACTGCTGAAGAAATAGCATCCTTCAGGTTTTGGGCATCTGCCTGTAAATACAAAATAAGTTCTATCAAGTCGAAATATGACCATGTGCCAACCAATAAGTTATACTAAGCTCCAACATAATCTATGTCTTGGACTCTTGGTCAATAAGATGCCATAATTTAAAGGAAGATAAATGATAGAGAAGATGGCACTACAACAATCCAAAGCAAGGAAAAGAATATGAAAGATGCATACCCTTGCCCCTCCAACAACTGGAAGGCGAAGTGTGCTAGCCCTCAAAGCTTCAATAGCCCCCAATAATGAACTAGAATAATCCCGGTCCATAAGAGTTGATTCTTCTAAATACATCATCTGCATTCAAGAAGAAAAATCAGATACATGTAACAGCCAAGGTTGTGAAGTATCTAAAAGTATCAACAAAGGTCCTTAATGCCTTGACCACAACAATAACAGATGTGAAATATTTTAACGCTTCAGAAAATCCTCTCAATACTTCTTATTCTAACCTTTTTCTTTTTGACATGTAGTAATGCAATTAAAAGTGCCAGGGGTTGAGGGGGGTGGGAAGTGAGAGCTCTCTTCTCTTTTGAAATCAAGTGTAGGAGTTACAGATGAAAAGTTAGCATCAAATAAACTTCTAAGATAAACTGCATCAATATAATCGGATCGACAGAAAATGTGAGATAAAATGTGCAATTACCAAGTAACAATTCAACAAAGGGAGAAAACTATGTCCTAAACCAGACATAGAAAAATAAAAGACCAAAATCAACCAAAAAATCAATGAGAAACATAAAGAGTGCGGCCTTCTTACCTGCCCCTTGAGGATGGAAGTTAGCTTCAAATTTTTCTTCAGCAACTGTAGCTCAGTTCTTTTGGCTCTAACAGATTCGCGGAGCTTCAAGGTAGTTATCCATGCATTGTAGAGGCTTCTCTGATATGGAGAAGAATTTTAGGATAAATAATCCTCTTAAGAGTTGACAAGTAAACCAGATAAAATCAAGCACTTAAATTATAATTATCTGAAAAACTATATAAATGACAGGTTAAATGAGGACATAAAGTATATTAGTGCATGCATTCAGTTTGGAAGATGGGAGTGCAACACGGAGGTAGGGAGAGATTTTGACAAACAAGAAAGTGGCAACATAAACACCTAAAGATGTCTACAGACAGGACTACTGATCTGCTTATAAAAGCTTGTGTAAACATCTAATCGAGGGGAACATGCAACATAGACAGAGTAGATGTGATTTTAGAAAGAAGATATCAATGTTTATGCTGCAGTAGAAGTAACCATGTTAGAAATAGAGTTGATACAAGACCTTTAAAAAAATATAAAAAACCAAAGTTGGGTAAGTGATCACAGAAAGTTTATTACTAATTGCATAAATTTCGATTGCTAGATTAATAAGTTAACATCAATGTTTCCCCTATCTTCTCCTCAGACCACAAGAGACTCATGTGCTCCAATGTATAATCAATTTCATGGTTTTCCGCTGCTACAATAACTAGAAATGAGTCAGTAATATGTTTTCTCTAACATAAATAATTGAGCCAAGAACCAAATATGGATGCTATTAACAAATTTGGAAGGACCAGATCAACTCACTAAGCAAAATAATCCATACATCAATTGAAAGTGTATCAAATAAATTTCCTATTGCATATATACTGTTCCAATAGTAAAAAATAAAAAACAATAAGTTTCAAGTCGAGACACCATACCTCTGCGTTCAACCTCTGTGCAGACAGAGCAGCATCGGCTCTAGCATTTACAAACCGCCACTGCAATAACCGATTATGAAACAACCTCAACAAATGGGCATCAGCAACCCGATTTTCTCCAATCTTCCCCCTCCTAACATCAACAGCAAAACTCAAAACCGACGGCGTGTTACTCACATTACTCAAATTACTACTCACTCCAACTCCCATATTTCTCATTCCGGATGGGCTCACTCCCCGCACTGGGGACGAACATGCAGACGTGGCAAGCTTACTTGGTGATGCAGGCCTAATTGCGCTTCTAATAGGCGATGAAAGTCCTCTGATATTAACAACTCCTATTGGAGATGACACCGGACTATCAACCCCAAATTTCTTGGGCACGAGCAGCTTCGGTGTAGAAGAGTTTTTTAAACCATTGTTCCGTGATACGGGGGAAACAGAATTGGTTTGGCGCCGCAATCTGTTACTAGTCTCGTGCCAGAACTTCGCCGGCACAACAATACCACGTGGGCCACGTTGATTAACAACACCGTTACTCTCATGAGCTTCCAAAGTGCTGCCAGAAGACACACTCTCAGTATCAGAAGCTACGATATCATACCGTACATCAGATCCAATAACGACGTCGTCATTTTGTGATTGTATCTTATCCAGCACGGCATTGGCTGAATCGGTGCTCAATCTGGTTTCGAACAAAGCCCTATTATTGTTATCCATCATCGAATTCTGTAATGCCCTTACTACAGTACCACCAGATCCAGCCAATTTTTTCCTCTCCTCCGTACAATCCATGCTTCTGCTCATCGAATTCGGCTGCCGTAATCTAGCCGGCCACCGTTCCGGCTTCGAATTCTCCGTATGATCCGCCGCGCCTCTCGCTGGCGTGACAGCTTTTCGTCTCTCCGGCATGCCTTTTGTTACGGCACTAACTGGTGATGGAGACGGCGCTGGTTTGGCTTTACTTACTTGAAGCGAAAACGACTCACCTTGAAACGAAACCGACAAACTCCTCGTGGAAGTGAATAACATTTTCTGCGTAGCTGATAATTCACCGGTTCTCAAATCTAGAGAGGAATTGTTACTATTAAGTCGCGGAGTAACCGGGCGTCTGCGTTCCACGGACTGTGACCGTTTAATTGTGGAATGCGCAGAGGATATTGGAGTCATCATGGCCGTAGACGAAGTCGTTCTCGAAACTAAAGGCGATGGACAGCGTTTCGATGCCGTTGATGGCGTAGAAGAACAAGAAGAAGAGGAAGAGGAAGAGAGATAGCGAGAAGTAACTTGTCGTGATTTTGGCCGTCGATTAGCGAGCGCATTCTCGGGGTCTGAAGGTAAGAGAGGTGGCCTTCTATGATTCTGAGTCGGAGTCGGAGTCGTCGTCGTTTTGGGGTTGTTAATTGTCGTTGATACTGCAGCTACCATTGCGTACCCACAAATTTCAATTCATCTTTCATTCTTCAAAGTCACTTCAGAAACCCTAATTTTATGATTCCCCTCCCCCCTTAAACCCGCGCTAAAACCAGAAGAATTTAGCTTGAGATAATTTAAAGAAAAGCGTAAGTTTGAGATGGTATGTTATATGTCTATCAACCAGACCGATTTTTCGGTTTTATTACAAAACCTAAAAGAGAGATAGTATATCGGAAATGTGACCGTTACGGAAGTCCGGCGAGACAGGGAAGTTAATCAGGCAAGATTTGAGAGCATAACTGTCGTACTAGGGACTGGGAAAATATTATTTATATTTCAAATTAAGAAATTATATTCTACTCGCGGGTATTATACTTGTATAATATATAACAGAAGACTGGGGGTAATTTGAATAAGTGACAAGGGTATTTTTGGAATTTAGTGTATTTAGTAACACGTGGAAGCGAGTTTGTGGGTGTAGTAGAACACGCTAATAGCAATTTGTATGAAAAGATGTGCGAAGGGTGTAGTAGAATCCTCGGAGAGACGTTACGCTAACGACATTGAATTTAAAATTTTAAAGTGACAAAAAATAGCCGTTTTAAATTTCGTCCAAAGCAATACGAGGTATGTGACATGGGGAGGCTATTATTGACTTTTCCAATAAGTAAAGTTTGCTCAAATAGATTAGTAGTATTATTAAGTCATTAATGAGAAAAATAATATTGTATTAATTATGGCTTGCAATGATAAATACGAAATAATTAGAGTAATTAAGCAAAAAAGGTCGCTAGCAAACTTAGATATGATGAGTAAGTGGGACAGTTATAACTCCCATTCAACAAGTAGGTGGGTAATATACAAATATAGGAAGATTAATAGGGGTACAAATCAAATTAATTATTATATGTGTCATCTTTAACAAAAATGTATAAGGAATGATGGGAATTGCAAATGAATATAATGCTAGATTGTTGCAAATATCCCTTCAAAAAATCTATTTCGAGATCGATAACCAAGTACATATTTACAACGTGTGATGTGTCTAGATAAAATCACAATTCATATACATTGCGTCATGAAGTTCCGTTTCATTTTATAAACTTTAAACGAGTTATTAAAGTGTAATTTTTATATATAAAAGATAAAAAATATATAAATTATATTATTTTATTATTTGATTAAAAATTAAGTTCAAATTCTTTAACTTTTTTAATTTGTATTAAATTTTAATCACATTTAGAATTTAATATTAAGTTAGAGTTCTTAATTTTAAACTAAATTTTAGAGTCTCAACTAGTCGCTTGCATTGACCGTCCCTATGACCGCATGTGATAGTTACCCGATTATTATTTACTACTAGTTGTCCTTGTACTTTGCATTATAACAAGTGTAATTGCAATAATATTTGAGAAATAACTGAGTGTGTTCAAGGTGATAAAAGTAAAAAAATGTACTTCTGAAGATATTAGTGATGTAAAGCGGGAAGGACTATTTAATAACAAGCAATGATTGTTATTAAATAAAGAGATACTTAATAATGACACATAATTACTTGAGTAATGATGAATAACCAAACCGAAATCAAGCTTTAAGCAAGGATTAGGATTGTGCCTAACCTGATGTTGATTACTGTTTTATTGCATTTTGCAAGAAGAAGCTCAATACAAAAACCCAATATACTTATGATTTTGCATTGCAATATGATAAGAATAATGGAAAAAAAAGCATCTCTCTTTCTGTATGCTCCGTCCCATACTGTCTTTCTTTCTACTGCTTTATACAAGGACCCTACTTTCTCTCCATTTACACAGGCCCTGCCCTAATTTATGGCACAGATAATGCACAACTTTGTAACTTTATGCGACCGAATTTTTTCAAAAGTTTGATGGGTTGCTGTTTGGACGGTGCTATTGAATCATGCAGATTCTTTATTTGTCCCAATTTTTTATTGTAATTCATAATAGCTACTACCCCTTTAGGATTGAGAACTGCAAGCGAAAATGCTGGTTCATCACAGCAAAATTTTAGTAAAAATGATAGACAACCCACCAAAAGAAGATAAGACACAGTTAGAGGTTCTGTAACAGTGAACATCCACTTAACTCAACGACCAAGAAATGGACTATCCATTGAAATCTTAACTGAGTTATCTTTGTTCCATTGTCAAGTATAAACGAGTGTGTAGTAGTAAACATTAGCAGTCATATATATAAATATTTTAACTGTTACTTGAATTTTCCCTACGACAACCAAACAAAGGAACTAATGAAGTCCATCAATACGAATAATTAGACTAACCGAAAAAGTTGACAAGGACAGCATCTGGTCTAGTCTGGGTCGATATCGCAGATTACATCTGCAAATGAAACCAGAATCAAATTTGTTAATAACTTAATAAAGAAGAAGTTCTGTTAAATAATGTCTTTATAAACAAATGATGTCTGTTAGGAGTTCGAAAGCGTCATGTCTTCAGCTATACTTC
Source organism: Cedrela odorata (assembly GCA_035584115.1). Lineage (NCBI taxonomy): Eukaryota > Viridiplantae > Streptophyta > Magnoliopsida > Sapindales > Meliaceae > Cedrela > Cedrela odorata. Next base: position 4,147,147 of record JAXCLQ010000002.1, on the reverse strand, counting down.
ATATAATAATTGGTCTTAAAGTAACTAAACATTGTTAAGTAATGTTTCTTCTTAAGCATGATACCCACACTGAAAGTGATTCTATCCTCAAGGCTAAGGTAGGATACATGATTTTCAGCAGGGACCCATTACTTTAATGGCAGTGATAACTTCTTTCCCAGTAGCAAAACCAGAAAAAAGAGGAGTGTAATACGAGGCACTGAAGGAAAAAGCAGAGTCCCTTTCTGAAGTGTTCATTCATGTCGCTAGCTCAAAGTTTTTAATGAGATATTGGGCAAAAGGGTATTGGCTAGAGGAAACGTGCTTTGTGACCAAACGATAGATGGGTCAATTTCCTGAAGTCTTTAGCTCATTTGATACAAATCCAAATTGGGTGGATAATACAAATAGCTTGAAGAAGAAGAGATGTCATGTTTTTGGGTCTAGGAAGTCAACGAGATAGGTGCTACAGAGAAATCCACTCTCTTTGGCTTTCTATTCTATGATTTAGTTGTGATTTGGGTGACCCTCTAGATATTCTAACAGAAATCACTATTCATTCTGAATTTTCACTCTATGCAATGCAATGCAATAGTCAATTGGTCCCGGATGGGTGACACTATTATTATTATTCTCTCCATGTCTTTAGCTTGTTTTCTGGTAGTTGCCTTGTAGGTGTCTTCCAAACTATGCTAGGGTCAAGCAATATCAGCACTCAAATATCCCATAACCAATAAGTAATTTAGATCAAAGCCACAAAGATGTAGTATGCAGAAATCAAGTGGAAAAAAATATGGTTGGTCGACATTTTATAGTCGAAAGGTGTAAGGTTTCCCATTAATAGAAGTTAAAGAGGATAAGTCAAAACTAAATTTGACTTGCAACAATTGGGAGCTCGTGGTAGGTGTAGAGTAGAAATGGAGTTGCAATCACTTGAGGAAAAAAAGTTAAGAGGGTTTGATTCACTCGGTAGTTAGATGAGGTTACATAACTATAAATGTTTCCAAGCTGATTATTTAATGTGTAAATTATTGTCAGGGATGTTATCATGCAGGTTGTGGCCGAGATAATGCTAGATTAAATCCACTGCCAACTTTACACGCAAAACATCCGATCCAGTTGGGCCAGGGTGACTACAAGAAGGGCCAATTCCACTCTTCATGGTCCAGATTTGAGAATAGTGGCTCAGCCTTGGTTAAATGATAAGAGTTGCAAAAACAAGTATATACTCTTTAGTCCATTGAAGCATGCATTGATAAACTATAAGACCAAAAACAGGGAATACTTCTGGAAGAATTTGAAGAAAACGGGATTATTTTTGTTATCACTCAATAATTGAAAGAAATTCACAGCTCAAAACTGGGGAGTTAGAAAGTGCATACGCCATATAACATGTTCCAAATACAAGTCTCAACTGGCAAGATTATATTCTTAACATGCAATCATACATAGATATCTGTTGTTTATTCCTTCGAGAATCAACAATGAAAAGGGTCTTTATTATACAAGGAGAACAATTGACATACATAATAAATTCGTTATTCCTTGGAAGGATAAAAGTTAACATCAGAATACACTAGTGTCAAACACATACATAATCACATGAGCAGTAACATAGTTAATTAAGTTGGGTACAATATCACACTGATGAAAACACCACATATAAAATGATGCAAAGTGTTGCTTGGTTCATTTCTCTAGCACATCTGTATAGAGAAACATGTTTAAAGTAGGCTAGACTGCTCCACCATTGTTGGACTGACCACCAGGAGGCGAAGGCCTTGGAATGTATGGGATTAGAGGACTGCCATGCTCGATAGGTCCGGGCCTTATCGAAGCCTTTGAACTAGGAACTGGATCGATGGGGTGATAATCTTCCAGATTCACCTTGCCTACATTGTGCTTCTTGCTGGTACTTGGATTGTAGCCATTCTCCTGCAATTTCAGAAAGAATAATTCAAAACAAGTCCTTCAAGCATTGTAAATGTTTATTAATTGATTAGTATTCTGAATTGTGGCCTCCTGAGCAGCTTTAACACTAGCGAGCCCCATTTTCCTTCAGTGAGGTGCATGTACCTTCAGCTTTCTGCTTACTGCCATCATTGACAAACCACCGTGATGCTCTGCAAGGAGCACATCTGGAATAACATTTAAGAAGCACATAGTGTTAGCATGTAAACAAGTTACTGCTTATGCCAAGCAAAATATATGTTATTCAGTTTTATGAATTAAGATGCATTTTTCAAGAATTTGGGATTATCTCCAAAGAAATAAATAATTGCATTTTGGACTAAGAAATTTATGACATTACATTGACGGCTTAATTGGATTAACTGGCAGCTAGTCCAATTAATCCAATTAAGCCATCAATGTATGTCATAAATTTCTTAGAATCGCAGTACAAAGCAGATGAATGAGCATTATGAGATTTATCCACTATTGACCAAACATATGCCAATAACAAAACAGAAATTAATCTGCAAGGATTAAGGGCCAAATTTAGTGCGATGGTTGCATCCCAAGCCACAATCTTACCCACTGTTCTCAAATGAATTAACCAGCTGAGAACTCATGTATTTATTCTTCTCCAAATCTACAAAAGAAAATGGCAGAAAGCATGCATTGAAAGAAAAAATACGATGACATACAACCACGAATAATGTAATTGGGATGCTGTGAAGTCTATTTCCGGAACAAGAGTTAGAAAAACCAACTTCACCTAGTCAAAATTCACAGGGATACAGCAATGTGATTGCATCTGCATTATCATGACAAGTAATTCTACATAATCTTTAGTTTAGTGCACAACTGACTAAAAACTTCCTGTTACTTTGACATGCACTGGTGATATTAGAATAGTAGTCTGGCATATTATTGATTATACCAGTGAAAAGCACCAAATAATTAGCTAGTGAAGAAGGGTGAATTGATTTTTCTAGTATGAGTGTTTTCTTGATCAATTGCAGAGAACAGAAACATAAGTTTGAGAGCTACAGAGAATGATGCTAAAGTGGAATCAAACTATTATGGGATATAATAATGAGCAACTCTTAGGGAGGTAAGCAATGACAATACGACCAGATAACTGGCCTAAAGCATTCTGAAACAACCATGAAGGAGAGGTCAACAAAGTCCAGGAAAAAGAACTTTCATTATATGCCTAAACATTAGAACTACCGATGAAAATAAGAGCAACAGGAATATAAATTAGTTTCAAATCCCCAAAACGGAAAACACAGATTCCAGAACATGTAACAGAAATCAATAAAAGAGTTCATGCGTCATCCCCATCCATCTTCATTTACACCTTTTTCTTTTTT
>JAXCLQ010000002.1:4121094-4143748 GCA_035584115.1 Cedrela odorata | reverse complement strand
CTTTGTCGATTGAGAACCGCAATCTAAAATTCTGGTTCCTCACAGCAAAATTTTAGTAAAAATAATAGACGACCCACCAGAAAAGATAAGACAGAGTTAAGAGGTTCTGTAACATTGAACACCCACTTAACTTAGGAACCAAGAAATGAACCATCCCATGAAATCTTAACTGATTTAAGTTTGCTCCATTGTTTGGATGACACTTCCGTTCTCCATTTTTGTCGATTTGTATATATATCTCAATATAAATCACGAGCAATCAAGTGTAAACAATTCTGTAGTTAGTAACATTAACTGTCAAGTAACAATAATTAAACAAACCAAAAAAGTTGACAAGGACACTGGGTTGGTCAATATTGCAGCTGACATCTGCAAATGAACCATAACCAAATTTGTTAATAACTTATTAAAGAAGATGTTCTGTTAAATGATGTCTTTATTAACAAATGATGACTGTTAGGAGTTCGAAAGAGTCATGCCTTGAGATATACTTCATATAATAATTGGTCTTAAAGTAACTACACATTGTTAAGTAATGTTTATCCTTAAGCATGATACCCACACTGAAAGTGATTCTATCCTCGAGGCCTAGGTAGGATACAAGATTTTCAGCAGGGACCCATTACTTTAATGGCATTGATACTTCTTTCCCGGTAGCAAAACCAGAAAAAAAGGAGTCTGATATGAGGCACTAAAGGAAAAAAAAAAAAAAGTCCTTTTGCAACTCTTATCGTGTCGCTAGCTCAAAGTTTTTATTAAGATACTGGGCAAAAGGGAATTGGCTAGAGGAAACGTGCTTTGTGACAAAACGATATATGGGTCAATTTCCCGAAGTGTTCAGCTCATTTGATACAAAACCAAATTGGGTGAATAATAAAATTAGCTTGAAGAAGAAGAGCTGTCCTCAAGTTTTTGGGTCTAGTCAACGAGGTTGGTGCTACAGAGAAATCCACTCTCTTAGGGTTTCTATTCTATGCTTTAGTTGTGAATTGGTGACCCACTAGATATCCTAACAGAAATAACTATTCATTCTGAATTTGTACTCTATGCAACGCAATGAATAGTCAATTGGTCACGTATGGGTGACACCATTATTATTATTGTCTCCATGTCTTTTGCTTGTTTTCTGGTAGTTGCCTTGTAGGTGTCTTCCAAAATATGCTAGGGTCAAGCAATATCAGCGCTCAAATATCGCATAATCAATGCAAGCAATTTAGATCAAAGCCACACAGATGTAGTATGCAGAAACCAAGGACAACAAAAGCATGGGTGGTCAAGATTTTATAGTAGACAGGTACATGTGATTAGTAAGGTTTGCCATCAATAGAAGTTATGAGAAGAGAAGTCATAACTAGATTTGACTTGCGACAATTGGGAGCTCGTGGTAGGTGTAAAGTAGAAATGAAGTTGCAACCACTCGAGGAAAAAAAAGTTGAGAATACAGTATTGATTCACTCAGTAGTTAGATGAGATTACATAACCATAAACGTTTCCTAGCTGATTATTTAGTGTCTAAATTCTAGTCAGGGATGTTGTGGCCGAGATAATGCTAAATTCACTGCCTATTTTACACAAAAACATCCGGTCCAGTTGGGCAGGGTGACTACCCTAATATTAAGAAGGGTCAATTCCACTCTACATGATCCAGATTTGAGAATAGTGGCTCAGCCATGATTAAATGATAACAAAAGCATGTACAGAAAGAAATTGCCATCCATTGAAGCATGCAATGAAATTGGTGATCATGATCAATTGTTTGTTATTTTCGTAATGTATCTTTGGCTGTAAAATAATTATATACAGTGTTGTCAGTTTCTTGCTATGGATGGCAAACTACAAGATCAAAAACAGGAAATACATCTGGAAGAATCTCAAGAACACGAGATTATTTTTGTTATCACTCAGTTATTGAAAGCAATTCACAGCTCAAAACTTGGGAGTTAGAAAGTGCACACACCATGTCCATAGATCATGCTCCAAAGTACAACTCCCAACTGGCAAGATTCTACTCTTAACATGCAATCGTGCATAGATATCTACTGCTTATTCCTTCGAGAATCAACAATGAAAAGGGTATTAGACAATGAGAACAATTTACAAGCGTAAATTCGTTATTACTTGAGAGGATAAAAGTTAATATCAGAATACACAGGTGTCAAACACATACTTAATAACATGAGGAGCGTACATTGTTAATTAAGTAGGATACAATATGAAAACACCACACATAACATGAAGTAAAATGCTACTTATTCATTTCTCTAGCACGTGCATAGCGAAACAGGTTAAAAGCAGGCTAGACTGATCCACCATTCTTGGAACGACCACTGGGAGGTGAAGGCCTTGGAATGTATGGGATTAGAGGACTGCCATGCTCGATAGGTCCAGGTCTTATCGAAGCCTTTGAACTTGGAACTGGATCAATGGGTTGATAATCTTCCAGATTCACCTTGCCTGCATTGTGCTTCCTGTTGGTGCTTGGATTACAGCCATTCTCCTGCAATTTCAGAAACAAATAACTCAAAACATGTCCTTGTAGCATTATAAATGTTTAGTAATTGATTAATATTCTGAATTGCAGCTTCCTGAGCAGCTTTAATTAAAGCCACTAGTGAGCCACATTTTCCTTTAGTGAGGTGCATTTACCTTCAGCTTTCTGCTTACTGCCATCATTGACATACCACCAATATGCTGGGCAAGGAGCACATCTGGAATAACATTTTAGAAGGGCATAGTGTTCACATGTAAACAACTTATTGGTCCAGGCCAAGCAAAATCTATGTTATTCAGTATCATGCATTAAGAAGCATTTTTCAAAAATTTGGGATTATCTCCAAAGAAATAAATAATCGCATTTAGGTCAGCTAGTCCAATTAAGCTGTCAATGTAATGTCATAATTTCTTAGAATCCCAGTACAGAGCAGATAAATGAGCATTATGAGATTTATTCACTATTGACCAAACATAAGCCAATAACAAAAAAGAAGTTAATCTGTGAGGACTGAGGGCCAAATTTAATGTGATGGTTGCATCCCATGCCGCAAACTTACTCACTATTCTCAAATGAATTAATAAGCTGAGAACTCGTGCATCTAACTCTGATCAGTGACCCCGAAAAGTGACCTACTCTTCTCCAAATCTACAAAAGAAAATGGCAGAAGGCATGCATTCAAAGAAAAAATAGGACTGACATACAACCATGAACAATGTAATTGGAATGCTGCGAAGTCTATTTTCAGAAGATTTAGAAAAACCAACTTCACCTAGTCAAAATTCACAGGGATACACCAACGTGATTGTATCTGCATTATCATGACAAGTAATTCTAAAAAGTCTAGTTTAAAATACAACAGACTCAAAACTTCCTGTTACCTTGACGTGCACAGGTGATCATTAAAATAGTAGCCTGGCATATACTGATTATACCAGTGAAAATCACCAATTAGCTAGAGAAGAAGGGTAAATTGATTTTTAAAGTATAAGTGTTTTCTTCCTCAATTGCAAAGAACAGAACCATAAGTTTGAGAGTTACCGAGAGTGACGATAAAGTGGAATCAAACAATTATGTGATATAATAGTGAGCTACTGTACGTTTCTCCCTAAGAGGTAAGCAATGACAACAAGCCCAGATAACTGGCCTAAAGCATTCTGAAACAACCATTCACAAATACTCCACTTTCCTCTCATGAAACCATCTCAGACATGCCAACGAAGTTAAGGAAAAAGAACTTTCGTTATGCATTAATATCTAAACATTAGAACCGCTGATGGAAAATACCAGCAACAGGAATATAAATCAATTTCAAATCCCCAAACAGAAAAGCCAGATTCCAGAACATGTAACAAAAAATGCTTAATCTACTCGGTACAACAGTCCACACGCGGCCCCAATCCATCTTCATTTACATTTTTTTTTACCCCAAATTGTATAGAAACACTACGGATTCATATTTCAGTCGGGATTCTAAGTGCATTACCAGATTTTCGAGATAAGAACAATTAATTGCACTGGAGAAAACACATACCGGGAATGGAGGAGCTAGCTTTGTTGCTAGAGAAGCTTAGGAGCATTAAAGCTGTCCCGAGCATAAAGAACAGAACCCAGATACCAGAAACCTTCATAGTGGCAAAAGTCCAATCTGAAACCCTAGATGAGAATTTCCTGCAAAAGAATGCATTTCTGCTTACACTCAGCAAAAGACACTTAAAAGAATCATTTTAAACAACTCAGCCCATGAACATTATCACAAGAAAATAACCAGAAAATTAAATCGCCAGGCTTTCGTCACCCAAGATACAGAGAACCAAAGTCCACCAGAAAATCCGTGGAGATAACTGATAAGAGACGCATGGCAATCCAAGAGCCCATGCTTTTTGAATAAGTGGTGTAGGTAAGATTATTTTGCATTTTATTGTTTATTTTTAGCATTATTTATTAATGGTGGCAAGTGAATAATAAAAGAAAGCATGTGGAATCGGTTGTCTTGCATTTGCATTGCTGCTGGAGAGATGCAGGGAAGGAGTAATTGCCATAACTGTTGATTGTAGCAGAAACAGTGGGGAATGAACAGACTTTAATGCGTAATATAGTTGTGTGTGCTGGAATGCAAGCCGTTGGGCACGTCTTGTGGCCGTCAAGAAGACACTAATGACTGATTACGTTTTGGCGCCAACCGCTCAGAGCGTTGTCCTGTGTGCAGCACGACACAGTGTTAACAATGAGTAATAATGATAAATTGTTCACCTTAAAATCAAGGGGGTGTAGCTCATATGGTAGAGCGCTCGCTTCGCATGCGAGAGGCACGGGGTTCGATTCCCCGCACCTCCATTGTTATTTTTGCTGGTGTGTTTTGTTTCCCTTCCAAATTAAGCCCAAAATTTATAAAAATTATAAGAGAATCATTCAATTTCGAAGTATTGTGGAAGTGAGGATTTGCACTGGTTACATGATTTGTTCTTCTTCAAGTCTTGCCTTCCTGTGCCCTCAATTTGAATGTACGTGCAACAATTTGGTCATCCATCGTCCAATCCTCAATATAAGCATCAGTTTGAAAGAAACAGCAGAAACTGCCGTTGCTAAATTACTAAATAAAAGAGATCGTAGTTGGTCATCCATCGTCCAATCCTCAATATATCCATTCATTTTTTCACTAAATAACCCAGATACACAGTATATTGTCACAGCTTCGGCAAACTGGTAATGAAAAAAATTCATAGTTTTCAGGCCTTTTCTTTTTGTTCTGCAACCGAGAGACTTACAGATCCACCGCAAATTGAACGTCTGTGCAGTCACGAAATTCGGAGTATTGTACACTAGGGTCAAAGGCCTTCAAACCAGCAAAACATAATCAGCCGAAGGAATTGCTTCCACTCCGAAAGAAATAGCAACACGCCCTAAGGCAAAAGATACTTATTTGTAAAGCAAAAACATAACTACTATTAAGGTGGAAAACGTTGCTAATTTGTCATGCCATTTCCGGTTGATTAATCGAAACAACAATTCATTTAGTTAAACGAACGTATTTGTTTCTTTCTTGTTTGTTGCAAATATCTCCCTTTTTAATATTTCTAAATTTTATAGTAATTCAATTTTCATTACAGCTCCTTCGACTTTACTCTATACAAACAAAATGAACAAAACTCATGGCACTGAATCAAAGATATTATGCAGACAAAATTATAAATGCCTGAGAACTCAGTGGAAACTCTCCAACAATAACTTCATCGTTTGCTTAATTGTCAACCAAATATAACTTAAGAATCCAGTAAGTTACACAAAGGAATTAAATTTTTTTTTTTTAAAAAAGAAGCAGCTTAACCCCGTCATCCTTCATACAAAGCCTTCCTCTTTGTAGATGGGATATTCTCAACATTTAACGGTACTGTAAAGCAACAGAAACAAAATAGAAAAAAAAAAAGTCAAGAGAAATATCAAAGCAAGATCTAAGTAGACACTTCAATGACTTGAAGATAAATTGCGGATGGCTCAAAACATTTCCTCGGAATTCCATATGAAACGAGAAAATTCCCCAAAGAATCATTTTGGCAGGCAATTGACTAGGGCGAATGCAGGAAATTGTTTTAAGTTACCTTGATGAAGCCAATTTCCTTGGCATTGCTGCGGAAGCACTGCCTGCAACACATAAGGCCATACTTCCGGATGATCCCATGTGGATTTCCACACACACGGCTGCCAATTAACAGAGATCCCAAAATCAGAAATATGTAGCAATCAAATATTACAAACTTAAGTGACAATGATTCTAATCAAATAAAAGTAATAATGAACATCACACCATAAAGCTCCTTGTATGTTCCGTGCTTGAAATGTCAAACTCATAGGCCCGTAGCTTCTTAAAACTAAATCTATTACCTCAAGGGACAAGAATACTGAAACAATAATTACATGATAGTGATGCAGGCAAAACATAGTTGCAAATATTGTTGGACAACATTCACTATCAGACCCCATAAGGTTGAGTGTGTCAAAACCTTCAGCTTATGCAACTTCATTAAAAATATTCGAAGGCTTCTCCAAGAAAATCCTCCATTAAAAAGATGATAAATACCATGAACCAACACTTGAGCCTTCTTAGGCAGGTAAAATAAAATACCAACAAGTTTCCAAATAGGAACTTAAATAAATAACCTGTCATGATCCTATAAATTTTCTTGGAATATCAGAGCCAACGTATATACCAATTGCAACTAGTTGAATTACCCAATTAAGATCATAAAAAGCAGTTGATCAACCAAATTTTAATGCAAATGACCACAATTACATAAAAACCAAAAGTAGAGATCTCAATTCACAAAGGCGATAAATTATAACACTAAAACTCTATCACTTTCATATATTAATTCATCTTCCATAACTCTCTATATCTAATTCAACTAGCATCCCTTAATATTCAACGATTTCAACATCAAAAGAAATAAAAACGAGACAGATCACCGGAAACATGAAAATCCTAATCCCAATAACATGGACCAAGAGCAAAAATAACATCAAGCTCAGTACAAACGAATAATCGAAAATACTATATGGTAATCAGCTCAAATCCTGTAGGGATACAGAGAGAAATAATCCAACTTAAGGTGCATACCAGGCACGAGAGCCAGGTCCGTAGTTCTTGGGGTGCGAGTTCCAAACATTCGAGTGACCCATTTCTTCTCTGGCTGTTAATAGTCTCAGAAAACCCTAGCTCTCAAAGCACCGCCAAAGAATCTCTGCAGAAAGATTGATAAAAACCCTAGCTTGAAAAACAAAACGAATTGGATGGATTTATAGGTCTATATGGAATAGCACGTGACGCCAATTATGTACCGACTATGATTAAACGCAGTCGTTTTGTGATACGGTCGTAACGCACCGCATCTCGCATCCTTTTATTTTCTCCTTTCAGTAAGGCCTAACCCAAGGCCCAAGGGAACGACTATTTGGTATCTTCTGTGATATTCAGCCCTTGCAGATGCCTGCATCAGGCGATGATCTCCAGAATAGTACCTACCGTAGCGGTGGCAACGATGTTATTAATGCAGTCACATGGCAATCTGGACTGTTAGGAGACATTAGCATTCCTTCCACCTTATTCAATTCTAGTTAAACCATTGTAAACGTCTTCAATCAATAAATCATTATCAACATCATGTGTTGAGCAGTGACAGAGTCCTTCCACCAGCCATGTAATATCAAAACAAAAACGATTCTGACCAATGCAATAATTTTAAGTTTCCAGGAGCGCCTTGCTCGCCACACGAGCCACTGTCAATAACATCATCAGCTTCAGCCAACAGTCGTAAGAGTCTTCATAACTTTCTGCAGTATCATGCAAAGAATGATTCAATTGGAACTAGAAGCCAATAAGAAGCTGAGAAGCTATTACTGTGTGTGTAGGTCGAAGTCAGATAACTAAACGATATCTGATTATTTATATTTATAATGTCAATTTGCAGCAAACTCATTGCAACATATCTTCCCTTCTCGCCTGATTTCTGATAACAAGAAATTCACAGTCCAAAATGCAAAACGTGTACAATAATGCTTATTTAACAGCATGAACATTGTAAGATTCAAACAAACACATATACCAAGACTCTGTTTATATATAACAGCACAAACATAGAAAGATTCGAACAAACGCATACCTCGAATCAGTTTATTACATAGAAAGAATGCAAAACATGGAGAAAAGAAAAAATGGGCAACATTCATTTAGGGTAGGCAGTTGCTATCTACAGATGACTTAAATTACAGGGAGAAGACACTATTCCATATACCACGCACTCCTCCTGATCTCTTTCTTATCAATAAGGGTTTTACGAGCCAAAAGTGGGTGTCAGAGATGAGATTATGGGCAGCTGCGGTAAAGATGTGGAGTATATCTAGCCCACTGGAAGAATTTCCAGCAGAATCTCTTTTTGCTCTTTACAACAGCCGATCGAACATGCTCTGCTTCATTTCTATTTAGCATCTCCCACATCACATGTACGTCTCTGTACTCACAACTTCTCACTTCTCTTCGCAGCCTCAACAAACCTGTTTGTTTCCCAAACACGATTATGGTCAAGCAGTTTACATCTAATTATGCAAAAAGTACTATATAAACTCAACAAGAGACAAACAATGCATCAGAAAAGAATTACCATTTTCATTTATTCAATTTTCAGGACTCAACACCACTTGTTTGACTGATTCCAAAAATTTGGGATGGTAAAAGAAACTACATTTTAGAAAATGGACAACTAAGCTAAGAGTTACTCATTCGGACCGAGCATTTAGCCGAGGCAAAAATTACATTTCCAAAATGATAACCAGTGCCTCATCTGTCTCAAGTCATTAGCCATGCATCTGTTGCAGAGTTTTAATATTTTGGAAGAAAAATTACAAAGAACCAAGAATACCAGTTCAAAAATCGTCACATAATTTCCAAAAATCAATTGTTTAGATCGAGTCCCGCAAGAAATTAAACATTTTAAGTGATTTGATAACATAAAAAACGCACCAACATCTAGCATGCCAGAAAGCAGACCAGTCCTTTATCAGTCTCAACGTTCACAACTGTAGCAATCAACAAATCAACCAAAACTACAAGAGAATGTATCGTTTCACCAGAAAGTCACCGCAAAATGATTCCTTCAGGAAACCCCTCAAAAGTTAATTATTGTGCATTGCAAGTTTGCAACTATGTCATACAATATATACAATATACGATCAATATTGAGAAAGATAACGATCAAACAGTCATCAGACAGCTGACGCCAGGGAAGGGAACTCACCGGTTTTTCGAATTCCAAGACGCATAGCCACGAAGTCCCAGACTCTCCTTACAGGAAACGCCAACTTATCCCACATCTTCATTCACCAATAGATTCTTTTTCTTCTTCTCGAGACAGAGAAGAGAAAGAGCGTATAGTATAATTATAACCACGAGGAGATTTTACTGCACCGAGCCAAAAACCATTTAAAACCCCCAACGAAAATGGAACATTTTAATAAGAAATCTGAAGTAACGGAGCAACTAACTTGTTAAATCTCTCCTCTCTCTTTCTCTTCCCTGTAAGAACCAACGCCTAACCATTTTCTGAAATTATAGCCAGCTAACTTACACGGCTGACGCGATCGTCTATTAAAAGGTGACACGTGTCAGTTGCAACCGTTTAGGCCGTATCCTATGCGTCCCCCGTTGATTGCGACTGATATTTCTTGAAACTAACGAGCACGGTTGTGTTTTTCTCTCTCTACGTGGAGACGACATATTGACGGGTTACGTTACCGACCCTGTGAAAGATATTTTGTGATCTGTGGGCCATACGTAATAAGGTCATTTCTTAAAGAGCCTAAGGCCCACGTGTAAATGCAGGAGGTAATGAACCTACACTCACCGCGGCGCGTATATAAGAATCCGTGAAGATGGAGCCAAACAGATTATCGCGTGTTTCGAAAACGCTACGGGAGCGTGATCTTCGGAGAGGAAGTGCATTGTCGGATGCGGCCGCGTGTGTGACCGAAGAGAGAGCTACGTGGCATTGTAAGACAGGTTGGTCGGACACAACTAAGCGTATCAAAACCTGTGGTTGTATTCGTTAGGAAATAGAAAGTCTATTTTAATCCATGACCAACCATGAACATTCACGTAAGCAATTATGTAACTCTTTCTTTTTATTAATAATTCAAAATTTGACCACGAAAACAACAAACAGTGTGCGCGTGTGTGTGTATATATATATATATTAAGCTTGTGATGTACACTTGCGTTGATCGGTTGTTAGACTAGAACCCGCAATTAGTAATGGGGCTTTGATTGTTAATTTCTTATGGTGAAAATTGAAAAAAAAGAAAGAGGAATGGTGGTGGCCACCCCCAGGAGAAACTTTTAAGCCCACAATTCAGAGTACATTGATCTATTTGCGGAGCAGAGGAATAGGATGTGGGACGAATAGTCCATTTGATTTTAAACTCTAAAATGGTTCTACGATGGTCATGCTTGTAGGTTTGATCCAGGTTGATAAATTTAGATAGGAAGTAGTTGCGTTTGTAAGTGTAATGAGCTAACAAAATGAGTAGTGTGATAAATGTGTGGTGGTCTGGGTTGAGTACGAGGTTCCAACTTCCAAGTTCAACTACCGCACCTACATTGTCGCTGAGCAGCGCAGCCGCTGATGACTACAAATGATGAAATAACAATAATACCTGGCGCAAATTGTCCAAACATCACACTCCATCTTTCCCTGTATTTAAACTTTTCCAGACTAATTATTCCCGAAATCCCAGAAGTTTGTGTCTTTATTAACTTCATAATAACGCCACCTCTAGTTCATTACATTTACAGGCCCATTCGCTTCTTAAAGAAAAAGAAAAAAGAAAAAAGAAAAAAAGAGGAGAGATACAGAAAACAAAAAGAAAAAAAAAAAAAAAAGAACAGGGATGTAAGATGAAACAATTTCTTCATCTGCCCAGCAATGCGGTAGGTTTTCAGTTCCAGGATCAGGAGCTCAATCAACAGAATTGGGAATCACATGCAGGGGACTTTCACTTCTCGGTTCTCGGATCATGCAAAAATAAAAAAAATTAAAAAAAAAATTCCAAACCTAAAACTTAAAACACCATCTATTTTATAACTGCGACATAATTGGTTATAACTGCGACATAACTGGTTATAATTTATATAACCATTTCCTTAAGAACAAAAATTTTTCCCAACTCAACAAATTAGTTAAGCAATCTACTTCAGTTCCAGGTCCAAACCTAGCCTCGGCCAAGCAATATGTTTCCTAATTGTTCAAACCTGAAAAACTCAAAAGTTTGATAGTTATGGTTGATTTCAACTTGAATCCCAAAACAGTGGTTATAGACGGTCCATATATAGCTTGCCCCATAAAAAGCTTCATCAAGGTTGTTAACACATTCCGCTTTGGTAAAACTTTTGACACAGAATTGAACCAAAAATGTTTTAATGGCCCTAAAATTAGCATCCCATATGCTGCCATGCGAAACGTTCTTGTTGAGTCAATAGAACCAAAAGGTGGCAATGTAATAATCCAAAGTAAATAGCAATAACAAAACAAAAATGAGGATATGTAATTGAGAATATAAGATAAACGTTAGTAAACATGAATAAACTGGCAAGGCACACAACTTTTGTGCCACCTGGAGGGAAAGAGGACACACAACTTTTGCGCCACCTGCAGAGAGGAGGAAAAGGTGGGGGAGAGAGAATTCATAAGTTGGACCATTTTTGTACCATAGGTGCTTAACAAGTACACATCACAGATTAATATATCAACTTGAGAAAACTTGTTTTATATATAACACTTTTGACAAATGAAGCAACCAGTCTCATTCTGTTATGCTCACCATGCATATATTCCTTGCACATACAATGCAGCAATACACAAACAGGATCCAAGGGATATAGCAGCAATAGAACAACAAAGAAGGCAAAGGGAGCAGACGACATAACTCCTACCATAATCTATTCAATCCTAAATGCCACAACTTCAGCTGCAACATTTTATCGAAAATATTATTTATCAACTCACATTTCCCAATCAATTACAAACAAAAAGAAAGATATTAATACGGGCTCTTTCATAAAAAGTTTTGACCCGTATAAATAATGGGCTTTTAAAGTCGCTGGGTGACCCGTGCGACCCATTACCTAATTAGCCCAAAGGGAATCAACGCAATAGGTTTTGTCGTATAAAAGCCGAAGCCACTGAACCAGGAAAGTTCTCATTTTTTGTCTTCCTCACGCACTACAATAGCTTGATTAATTTCACTTTGTAATTAGTTTTTAATTTAGACTAGAGTACCAGATTCTAAATGTAAGCGAAGGATATTTGCCTCCTGGTTCCAAAGAAAAATTTCCGGTCACTCATTGGTGAGGCAACGCAACCACAGTCGGAGGCGTAGAAAAGCTTATCATGGACCCCTCCATAATGAAGCTCCTCGAAGAAGATGAGGTTGCCTCTATTTTTGTCTCTTCATGAATTATCTCCGATTATGTAAATTTTGATTTTGTAATATTTATTTATTTTTTTGGGTTCTTGAAATTGACACAGGACGAGTCTATGCATTCGGGGGCTGATGTGGAGGCATTCCAAGCTGCCTTAAATCGGGATATAGGGGGTGATGCGTCCAATTCTCAGCCGTCTGATTCAGATTCCGGTATCACAATGATCTTATTTGTTTAATTAATTAATTTTTTGGTTTTGGTTTTGTGCTATGCAATTTTACTTGTTCTTAATGCTAGGGAGAAAATCAAATGTCAGTTAGCTGGATTATGCTTGCCTTTGTAGAGTTCTGCAGCTTTTAACTATTACAAATATTGAACTGCTTGTTCTCTTAGGAGTAGCAAGAAACTAAATTGTCAATAAAAGTTTATACAGAGTGAAATTGGATAATTATAGGAGGCCTGTAAAGTTGCTGGGTACTTGGGTCAATTGATTGGCTGCTGATTTTGGGAGTTGGAACTAGCTCCTTTGATAATATGTTAAAATACTGCTTTTACTGGTCAAAATTTGTCATAAATTTTGTAAAAGATGGCTGTTCGTTTATCAGTATTACAACAAGAATAAAAGTGAACTTAAAAATAAATGTTTTAAGATGAAGAGTGAGTTGCTGAGCATGTTCCCTCTTCCGTAGCAAGATTCCTCTTAGAAGAGCTTTTACTTTCAAGCCTGATCTATAGTTCTGCATGCATAAATTTGATCCTGAAGGTTTCATTCCCATGAAATGCAATCTTGCTGCCTTTGTGCATTCTTTGCTCTTTCATGATTGTACCTTTTAAGTTCTTTTTTTTTTTTTTAAGAAATATTACGTAATATTACAATCCAGATATTGGCTTTCAATTATGTTCATTCCATTTGCTTCTGTATGCCACTTTTTTGGGTTTATGATGTCTGCAACTAAAAATTACTACAGCTTTGGTTCAAGGAAAAGACAGCAATAATACTTCTAGTCATCCAACGGCTCAGTGGCAAAATGCTAGTCTAGATGAAAATACAAACATTCATAATCAACAAGGTCTAGAAAGCGCACGGCAGCAGGAGCAGCGTTCACAACAGATGGAGCTAAAGCATCATGGAGCTGTTACTGAGAATCAGCCACAGCGGAGTGACAGCTCAGCCTCGGAGGAGCTCAATCACCATACTTTACAACAGAAACAATCCCAGGATGATCATCAACAAGGGCAGGCGGAAGATCGAACTCCTACCCAGATTCTGCAAGCAACTGGGATTCAGATTTCTGAAAAAAATCATGTCCCTGCTCATGAGCAAGAGAGAATGCAAAATCAAGTTGGTGAATCTCAATATTCAAAAATACAGAAGATGAGTAATCAGCAGACGATAGGCACAGAGCAGGCTAGTAACCCTATGAATCGTACCAAACAAGTACCATTTGCCATGTTGCTTCCTGCCTTAGTACCGCATCTTGATAAAGATAGAACCATGCAGCTTCGTACTCTATATGGTAAACTGAAGGTTTGTCTCTGACACAAATTTCTTTATCATCTATTCTGTTTTTCTCTTATGCAATAGGCTGGTTGTCTCATGTGTTGTCCTGATTTCTCTGTTGCTTTTAGAAAAACGAAATTGTTAAAGATGTGTTTGTCAGACACATGAGGGATATTGTGGGTGACCAGATGCTCAGGTTGGCAGTAAATAAAATGCAATCACAGGTAACTAAAGAATGTGTTTAATTCAGTCATAATGAACATAGTCCTCTCTTTGTCTATTGCATTTTCAGGATCAAGTAAAACTGGTGTGTCCCAAATTTGCAGATGGGTGCCAATCAGTTCCAGTTACAGCCTCAAGCTTCAGCAAGGCAACAACAGTTAAGAATGTCATCTGTTAGTGCTGGTGCCACACAGTTTAGTGATACCCATTCATTTGCGCAAAAGGGATCCAACTCTTCTGCTGATGCAGCTCATGTCCCTGCTTCATCAGTCCAAGTGCAGGTTGGTTCGAGCTATCCAATTAAAGAAAACAGTACTCAAAAATCTCAAGAGCTAGAACATCAGTCAGGTTCTCATGGAATACATGCAAGCCAAATGTCTTCCTCCACTCCGAGTACTGTCAATCAAGAAAGAGAACGCTCTTCTGTTTCTGTACAAGGACTTAACAAACAGCAGCAACAACACTTGCACTTTCCACAAACTTCCTTTTCCATGTATGGAAGTAATAGTGGTAATTATAATCTGTACTCTGGGGTAAATGTCACTTCTCCAGGATCATCTGTGAAACCACGTCCTCATGATTCACAAATGAGGCAAATTACACATCATCAGAGCATTGGATCAACTCCGTCAGCAGGGGCAAGCCAACCCATGAACATGACAAGTGTGCCTAAGTTTGAGAGGCAAATTTCTATTAATGATCCAGGTAAATCGCAGAGTGGTTCAGTTTCTCATTTTTCAAACAATTCAACATTGCAACAGAATTCAGTTCTGTGGCAAGCATCAGCAAATAAAGAGCAGAGTTCTGGACCTTTGTCATCAATTACACAAGTTAAACCAGAACCGGTAGATCAGGGTACTGACCAGCAGCACAAATTGCATTCGTCTACCCCACAGGGATTGTCTGCTGCACAGGTTGAACAGGGAAATGCAATTCCAGGAACTATGAAGAAAGAGGCTTTTGAGAAGCAGTCTCCCAGAATGGGTTTTCCTGCATCTACTAGTGTTGTGCCCTCAAATTCAGTTTCTCCTTCCACGACAACACAGCTGGATCCTAATGTCCCTGTAAGAGTCTTGTACTCTCCTTTGTTCTTACTGTTTTGTTGCAACTTCCAAGGATCATTGCTTCATTTAATGAGCTAATCACAGAGTTTTATACGATAAACTTTTGTTACTTTTAGGGGAATGATTTAGTTCATCATGTTGAGCAGTTCATATTCAAGTGATAATGATAAAAAATGGCCATTTGCATAAAATATCTAGTTAAATGAGGAGATTTTGTAAGCAGCATAAAGCTATTTATTTCAAGGTTTACAATGACTTGCAACTACTTGCAATACTTCAGAAGTGATGTGATATGACCTACTTGGAACTTCACAAACTGTGTCAAATGAGTTTTAAGCATAATGGTTAGAGTATTGCAATTGAAATGACGTGACATGCTTTCTCCGTGTTGTTATTGTATTATCAGTTAAGCTCTCGGATGCCTTCTGTGACTTCCCCAGCTGGAGTTAATGCAAGGACGCCTCCAAAAAAGCCTTCTGCTGGCCAGAAGAAACTACTTGATCCACCTGGTTCTTCACCGCCTCTGCCAAGGTAAAGTAAATCTTTTTGCTTCATAACATAATGTTAAGGATATGATTGTTTGGTTAAAAATTATTTAATTCACCTCAATAAAACATGTTCCATCTGACTTATGGATATTCATACAGTAAGAAGCAAAAAGTTTCTGGGGCCTTTTCGGATCAAAGCATTGAACAATTGAATGATGTTACTGCTGTCAGTGGAGTTAACCTGAGGGTATGGTTTTTTGTGATCATCACTTAACCTATAATTTAAAATTTTATGTAATTAAGTAGTGAGGTGCAAACTCTTTAAATCGAAATGGAGTTCTTAATCCATTCTACATTTTGCTCTTAAATAGGAGGAAGAAGAACAATTATTTTCTGGGCCCAAGGAGGACAGTCGAGTTTCGGAAGCATCTCGAAGAGTTGTGCAAGAAGAAGAAGAAAGACTGATATTGCAGAAAACTCCCTTGCAGAAAAAATTGGCTAAGATCAGTATGTATTCTGTATACTCTTATGTCAAGCAGATGTTCTGTAATTCCATACTTGCATGAACTTGTGCTCGCATAAGCAAATTTGTCTCACAGCTGAAACTAATTTGTCTTTGTTTGGCAGTAGCCAAATGTGGTTTAAAAAATATGAGCAATGATGTGGAGCGATGCTTGTCCTTGGTAAGATGCTAGCTACTTGGTCCTTTTTGTTATGATATTTTTTACACGTATACTCATGTAGCTGAAACTTTAGTGTGTTGAGGAGAGGATGCGCATACTATTGTGTAACCTAATCAGATTGTCAAAGCAGGTCAGTCTTTTATTTTATTTTGGCTGGCTTCTATTAACTGCCATTCTGCTTTTCTGACATAAACACATTTCTATAGCGGGCTGATGCAGAGAAATCTAGACATCGGACTATTATTACCTCAGATATTCAGCAACAAATTATGCTCATGAACCAGAAGGCTAGGGAAGAATGGGAGAAGAAGCAGGCCGAGGTGGAAAAGCTTCGAAAACTTAATGAAGTGAGTGCTGTTTGTGGATTTTATGTATTATGTACGCTGTAGTTAAGCTAATGATTGCACTTGCACTCACAATGACATGTGCATAGAGAAAAATGTGTGCATGCACACGCGTATATATGTGGTATTATTATCATTTTGTTGAAGTTATGCATATAATATCTCTTAAATGCAGCCTGAGGGTGATAGTGGAATTGACGGTGATAAGGAGAAAGATGATGGTCGCGCAAAGCCAGTGAAGGTATCAAGGATTATCATTCTGCCAAATATTGCATATATTGTTGTACAAATTAAGTCTTGTCTTTTATAACCTTCTGCTAGCCTTGCAGGCAAACAAGGAGGAGGATGACAAAATGAGGGCCACAGCTGCAAATGTTGCTGCTCGTGCTGCTGTTGGGGGAGATGACGTATTGTCAAAATGGCAACTTATGGCTGAGCAAGCCCGGCAGAAACGTGAGGGAGGGACAGATGCGGCATCTGGTTCTCAGGCAGGAAAAGATGCCAACCGCAAACCGTTATCAACATCTGGAAGTTATATGAAGGATAATCAAGAAGCTGAGAAAAGAAACCAAGCAGCTTCTATTGCCTCTGGTAAGTGTGATACAAATTTATCACTGAGTCTTTCCAGAACTCTTTAGCTGGTAATCTTTCAGTCTAGTTTACATATCATTACCCTCGCAGCAGTCCAAGCTAAAATGAGGTGTAGATATAAGATTGGCCCCAATGCTTGGTGACACTGCTTAAATTCACCCCGGAGTTCATTGTCACATGTATAACTTTTTATTTTTTTAATCCTAATTCAACCAACGATAACAAATTGTTCTTAACTATTGTATGTACTGGGTTTTTTGCACTCTGTGACGTCTTGTTTTATTATAGTTGTTTCAATTTCTCACCCTACTTCCTTTCAACAGGTACTGCTAGAAAATTTGGAAGGAACCAAGTTACAATGCCTCAAACCAAAGTGGCTCGTGCTATTTCTGTTAAAGACGTGATTGCTGTCCTGGAAAGGGAGCCCCAGATGTCTAAGTCAACTTTGGTTTATCGTTTGTACGAGAAAATACGCTTTGATGCTGCGGCTGAATAATAGTATTACCTTCTGCCTTAAATGTGGCGGCACATAGCCTAATCATTAAGGATTTGTTTGCAATCCTGCATCACTGGTACAGGAGGACTGCAGTTGGCTAACAGCTTCTTCATTTTACAGTAAGGTACAATGCAAGTTGATTCAATGCGTACAGGCTTGGAACCGACTGGTTGGACGAAATTCGAGTGGTTCTCTCCTTATTCACTTTTTCCCAACAAATTCATGTACAGTTAAATTTGCAGTGTAAGCAAAGCACATTTCATGCCAAGGTAAAAAGTGCAGTGGATGGATCTTGATATAAGTAGAGCTAATGCATTAGATTTGATCAAATAATGGATTCTATCGAGTTTTCCTTGTAATTTTCGGTCTTCTATTCCCTTCCAAATGACTCGAGATTTAGGTATCTAAGATTCTCTTTACTATAACTGTTAGATTAGATTGCATGAGACTAAAAGTGTAAATTAAATTATGAAAATGGATGGTAGATAATATTACACCACAGTAGTATTAAATTTATTATAACGTGTTAGTAAGATTTGTTTCTTTGGTCCGAACGAAAGGAGGGGAGTTTTATGTTATGTATAATTTGCCAACTGTGACTTAGCTTCCAATGTATTATAACTAACACTATCGCCAGCAATTGTAACAACCAAGGTCAAATTCGTGAAGCTCTCCTCCATAATTTCAGTAAAACTAGCCATGTCAAGGGCTTGAGTCTATGCGGACGACAACAACGTTCACTGTCCTCGAGATTATTGGGATTACGAGTCTCTCACCGTTCAGTGGGGGTAAACCTTTCTGATTGATTATTAACCCTAATTTCTTTGCATGCTTTTCTACATTCACCGCACTCACTCCAGGATTTTGAATTTGTATTACAGTTTGCGTACCATTATGTTTGTTGGTTTAACTGAACTAGTTTTAGCTTTCAAGGGTGGTATTTTTGCTGGCCCTTTATATGTTTAAGCGTCTCAGTTCAATGGTTTAGGTACTTCATAAGTTACGACTTGTTGCATTTGAATTTTGATAATCTTGTTCACATTTTGTCTTAGTAATTCTGAATCCCTGTGGAAATTTGAATAGAAAGCCTAGCTAAGGCTTCATTTTATTATACAAGTAGAATATTTGGTTGCAAGAGTGGTCTATATTAGATGTATGAATTGTTGGGAAATGGTGTTTCCCAGTTTAACATTGTCTCTTTCCCTCATTGTACTCGGTGATCAAGATGACTATGAAGTAGTTTGAAAAGTTGGACCAATCAGAAAACACATTAAATTAGCAAGCCAAGGCCATGATGTTATATATATATATATATATATATAAGAGTCCACAAACAGTGAATTATTAGTATCCATGAGGCTGTAAGGGTTTCTCCCAAAAGCTTTCAGATTTAATCACAAGATGATACTAGTGAGCATCGGTGGGGCTTCACATACCCATCTCCAGATTTTGTTTTTCGGTTTTCCTCCGTACTGTTTCATTTCTTAAGATGGGGGAAACATGTAGATACATCAGATTTGGGGTGTTTGGCTTCCGCATGTTCCCTGCACTTCACCTCTGACGTGGTGCAAATGAATGTCTGCATGCATACCTTGCACTGCAATCAACATTTCACCTTGCGTTAAGATACTACTTCTCATCATATTCATAGCTCTTAACATTTTTTAATAACTAAACATCACAACATCAAGAAGACTACAGTCAAAAATATTTCACCAAGTATTAAGTTTGGTCTGTGAAACTTCAGATGTGAAAAACAGACATTAAGTTTGGTAGGCAACAAAGGAGCAACTACAAACAATAATCACAACCAATCTTCTCGTCCATTATCTTTGGGAAAATAATTTAAAGCAAATTCCTAATTCATCTTTTAAGTCACCTCAATTGATTAGGAGAAATTCATTAATTTCATCTGAAAATCACCCTGTCACTGCTGGCCTATATAAGTTTTGAATATTTTACAGAGCAATGCAGATTATAAGTTGAGTATTTTATAGACCAATGCGGAACTTTGATAAGTTGAAGCCCCGTTTCTTTTATACCAAAAGATGAACATAGCTACAAAACATACACAAATACTGAGTTTGTTGTTATTCCTTTGAATCATGGAGTTCCCAATTAGATAAAAGGAAACCATGGTAAGCAAGCAATAACAAAGATCCCTTATATCAATTCTTCCAAATAATAATAAGGAAAATCATCCTCCAAATTGAAGCATGCTAAATCCAATTTTCCCTTTACAATTGACATGACAATGAAACTGAGGGGCAATCACGAAATGATAGATAACACTAAAATATGAACATCAGCATGAATCATCTAGTTCCCAGATACAATAAGTAGAGCAAAGCGAATAACTATAACAGTACCTGGATGCTCATGGCTTTCTTGTTTGACTCGAGCTGACTCCCTGTTCAAAGATCGGATCAACAATCATTGAATCCATATAACAAGAAACCCCATAGATCTCAGTTATTTGAAACAAACAAGTTACAGAGAAAACAAGATCTATAATTTTTCCTAGTTCACTAGTAAATTTACGTTTCCCTTATTTTCTGGGCAACCAAACGAAGAGAGAGAAAAACGGGAAGTTTACCCTTGGCAGCCTTCTGCTTCTCCGTGTTCCTCTCACGAGCCATCTTTGCCTTCTGACCGTTGCCTCCTCCCATTTTCTTCTTGATCTCCGGCAACAACGAAGAACAGAAGCTAAGAGCCTGCAATCTCGACAGCAATAGAGAATACAACAGCCTGGGACAACAAGTGTATATAGAGAAGGAAATTTTTTAAAAATAGTCATATTTTTAAGGTTATTTATGTAAATATACCGTTTTACTTTATTTTTATTAATTTACACAATTTTATAATTTTCTACAAAATTACTCCTCCGTAACAATCTATACTTAAAATAATAAATAAATATTAATAAATAATATTTTAAATAATAAAAATTATTATAATTCAATAATAAATATATTATAATAAATTTATATATATTTATGATATAGTTAATTATTTAAATAATTATATTATATTAACTCATTATAATTTAATAAATTTATTTTTATATTTTTTAAAAATTAATTATATTTATTAAAATTTAAAAATTATTTAATTGTATTTTAAATAAAATTAATTAATACTTAAATAAATAATATCATAAATATTATAAATATATATTAAAAAAATATTAAATATATAATACAATTATAAAATATTTAATTATTTAATAATTATATTATTGTTTAATTATTAAATAAATTGAATTAATTTTTAATTAATACAATATAAATTATCAACTTAAAATTAAAATTAAGTGGTTGAATTATACTCGTATTAATAAATATATAGACCAACAAAATTCAAATTAGCAGTTGGGCGAAGTGTAGGTAGTGCTTGAATTGAAGCATACAGCTGGAGGTCACTACAATTTTTGTGGTTGTGCTACAAGCTCTTCATAAATAAGCACTTAAGTGGTGGACCCAATTATTAACGAAGTTACAGCAATAAATGGGCCTTTGCCACTCAATTCTTCCAAAGAAAAAAAAAAAAAAAAAAAAAGCAACACACCCAACTTCCCCAATTTGCCTTTAGTTGTTGGTAGATGGCAGTTTGGAATCGAAACTATGGGCAATAATGGATGGGCGAGCTTGAAACAGAGCTAGTTAACTTGGCCCAATATTCTCTTTCAATGAAGTAACTATAGGCCTCAGCATGCCACAAAAACTTAGCCCATTTCCCAGTTTGTATTAGATTAAATGCCGGTTTTGAACAACCACTATAGGCGTTGCAAATTAAATGCTAGTTTTTTTTTTTTTTTTTTTAATTATGTAAGCTGACCCACCACATTAAGAACACTCACCACCATGTCATCGTCTTCATCATCTGATTTCATTAACAAATTGCAAATGGCCACATACTCTGAATGTGGACTGAAATAAGAACGCCATTGCTTTTTATATTATAAGAAATAAAAGTTAAAGAGATTGATTGACTAACCTTCACGGGTCATAAACAAAAAGTCCATTCCATCCTCTCTTTCCCAAACAAATTATGAAGCGGTGGAATTATTTTCTTACGTAATTAACAAATTAAATGATAATATTTAATAAATATGTGAAGAATTTTCTTGATTGATTACGTAATTTTGTAACATTAACTGTTCTTTTCTTAACACTTAAGTTAATAAGAATATGTATTACTAAAATTAATAATATTTGATGAATGTATATATCTATAGTTAATAGTATACGAAAGAAAAAAAATCATGGCGGCCAAAGCCAAAGCCAATTATGAAACACGCGCATTGAAAGGGATTGACAGTTAGCTAACCGGAGAACCGATAACGTAAACCGTCACCTAGTCATGTTACACATTTTCCCAACCATTTTGCCAGCAAATTTGGACCCAAACTTGGACCCGCATCTGCCCCCATATATTTAGTAAAAGCGATCCAAAGCTAAAGCAGAATATGCTTTGCTCTGCCCTGGAACTATCCTTTCCTCTCTCTGCTTTTGATCATTTCGTTTACTTGTTTTTTTAATGATCATTTCTATGCATACGTCTATGTCTATGTTGTTGTAAACGTCATTAATCACTTTCTAGTCTTATCATCATCGTATCCGTCTCTCCGTCTTCCTCTCCTTTTGCCCATTTTATCAGTTCTCTTCTTGTAATCTTGATTTGTTCTGACATCACACTTGCTATGGAGCTTGTTCACGAGTTGGTTTTAACTGCTCTGGTTGCTGTGTTGTTTTCTTATCTTGTTGCTAAACTTGTTTCTTTCGCTATGTCTGGTGGTGGTGATTCT
>JAXCLQ010000002.1:4093825-4116242 GCA_035584115.1 Cedrela odorata | reverse complement strand
ATATATATATGTCATATATTTATTAAATAGGCGTGTGGATAATATGTTAGACCTGTCCTATATAAGACTTTTTCATTGTTTAATACGGTTGTTTTCAACAAATATAACTTCAACTTATGTCATATTCATAAATTAATTTATTAAAATAATCACTTTTATAATTTATTTATTAAATAAATCAAAATAATTATATTTTAACAAAAATATTCTCTATTCTATAAAATTTAACAATTTTTTTTAAAAAATAAACTCTAAACTTTTAAAATTAATGAATAATTAAATAATTTATTATTATTTAATAATTACATAAATATAGAAATTTATTCAAAATTTCAATAACCCAAAATGTAATGTTTATAGATTTATTTTTGTCCAAATATATATTTTTAACTTCTTTGTTAAATAAATTATGAAAGTGGTTAATTTAGTAAAATAAAAGTTAAATCTTTTGAAAATTTTCCTTTGGAAAAATTAAGAATTTAATTAAAAAATGATCGAAGAAAAGTCTACTGACCCACATTATAATACTCTTCATATGGGGCTACATATTGTTTTCCAGACGTAAAAACGATGTACAGGTGTCAAACCTGGTGTTGCCTTATATACAAGACCCAATCGGAAACCAATTGGTATAGCAGAGGGCCAAGAAAATTTTCTTAGTCCTATGTGAACTTCTCTTTCGTTATCATTGAATTTATGAAACAAAGTCACCCCTAAAAATTCACTGAATTGCATTGCCTGAAATCTACAGCTCAGGCTTCCAATTATACAGTGAGAAGATGAAGATGTTGAAGTTGAGGCTTCTACTGAGTTTACTTCTGATTTTCTGTTACACGTGTGTTGCAGCAGAAGAGAAGAACCAGCAACTCAAAAAGACTTATGTAATTCACATGGACAAGTCCAAAATGCCAGCAAGTTTCAGTGATCACTTTGAATGGTACGACACTTCTTTAAAATCAGTATCGGACTCTGCAGCCATGCTTTACACATACAACAACGTAATTCATGGTTTCTCCACGAGGCTAACTGCTGAGGAAGCTGAGTCATTTGCAAAGCAACCAGGAATTATCTCTGTCCTGCCCGAAGTCATATATGAACTACACACAACTCGGACACCGGAGTTCCTTGGTTTAGGAAAGAGTGAAACTCGGTTCCCTGCTTCCAAGGCAGTCAGCGAGGTAATCATTGGAGTATTAGACACTGGTGTATGGCCTGAGATAAAAAGCTTTGATGACACAGAACTTGGACCAGTACCAAGTGGCTGGAAAGGAGAGTGTGAGGTGAGTAAAAACTTTAACTCATCAAGCTGTAATCGGAAACTAATTGGTGCAAGGTCCTTCTCGAAAGGGTATGAAGCAGCTTTAGGACCTATTGATGAAACTATGGAATCAAAGTCACCAAGAGATGATGATGGCCATGGAACACATACATCAACCACGGCAGCTGGCTCTGCAGTCTCCAGAGCTGGCCTATTTGGTTATGCTTCTGGGACAGCACGAGGAATGGCTACACATGCTCGGGTTGCCACATACAAGGTGTGTTGGCTTGGAGGGTGTTTTGGCTCTGATATCATAGCAGGCATGGATAAGGCCGTAAAAGATGGAGTTAATGTCATATCCATGTCTATTGGGGGAGGACTGACAGAATACTATAGGGACACTGTTGCCATTGGAGCTTTCACTGCTATGGCACATGGAATTCTTGTATCATGTTCAGCTGGAAATGGTGGACCGTATGCAGGCAGCCTGTCAAACGTTGCACCTTGGATAACCACTGTAGGTGCTGGAACTTTGGACCGTGATTTCCCTACATATGTTAGCCTTGGAAATGGAAATAATTTCTCTGGTGTATCGCTTTATAGTGGGAAACCATTATCTGGTTCTCCAGTCCCAATAGTTTATGCTACTAAAGCTAGCAATTCATCAAGCGGTAATCTTTGCATGACTGGCAGTCTGATTCCTGCAAAAGTTGCAAGGAAAATTGTGGTGTGCGATCGAGGGGGAAATGCTAGGGTACAAAAAGCTGTGGTGGTGAAAGATGCAGGTGGTGTTGGAATGATTTTAACAAATACTGATACCTATGGGGAAGAGCTAGTGGCCGATGCACAGCTCTTGCCTTCAGCGGCTGTAGGCCAGAAAGCTGGTGATCTGATTAAGAAATATATTTCTTCTGATCCTAATCCAACAGCCACAATTACTTCTGCAGGCACACAATTGGGGATCCAACCATCACCCGTTGTTGCAGCATTCAGTTCTAGAGGTCCAAATCCAATCACTCCAGAAATACTGAAACCAGATATTATAGCACCAGGAGTCAATATCCTGGCTGGATGGACTGGTGCAGTTGGTCCCACTGGGTTAGAAAGCGATTCTAGGCATGTAAGCTTCAATATCATTTCAGGGACATCGATGTCATGCCCCCATGTAAGTGGATTAGCTGCACTCGTCATGGCTGCTCATCCAGAATGGAGCCCTGCAGCTATTAGGTCTGCCCTCATGACCACAGCCTATTCAACATACAGCAATGGCAAAACCCTTATAGATGTTGCCACTGGACAATCATCAACACCATTTGACTATGGCGCTGGACATGTGGATCCAGTAGCAGCTCTTGATCCCGGCCTCGTCTATGATGCAACTGTTGATGATTATCTAGGCTTCCTTTGTGCCTTGAACTATAGCTCATTTCAGATTAAGCAAGTTACAAACAGAGACTTCACCTGTGTGTCAAGCAAAGCATACAGCTTGGGTGATGTTAACTACCCATCTTTCTCTGTTCCATTTCAAACAGCATCAAGCAAACACGGTGGTGCTGGTGTCACAAGCACTGTGAAATACACTAGGACTCTAACAAATGTGGGCACTCCCACAACATATAAAGTATCTGTGTCTTCACAGTCTCCATCAGTGAAGATCTTGGTTGAACCAGAATCATTGAGATTCAATGAACAATACGAGAAAAAGAGTTACACGGTTACATATACTGCTAGTTCTATGCCATCTGGTACAGCCAGCTTTGCTCGTCTGCAGTGGTCAGATGGAAAACATGTTGTTGGAAGTCCAATAGCTTTCACCTGGACATGATCATAATAACATGGAAGAATTGGTCTAAAAACAAATATGGGCCAAGAAGTCCTAAACAAGGGTTGCTTTTGTAATTTCTTTATGAAGTGATCAGGGAATTGGAAAAATAAAAAAAGAATAAACAAGGGTACATAAAAACCGTGTAAGGGATTGCTATTTGAGCTTCAATGAAATTCAGTTTACTTATCTATCTATAGCCAGATTCTTCTTTCCTTGTCATCTATAATGACTCACAACATTTAAGCATTTTAAAGTAGCTAGTGGTTTTAACGGAGTAGTTCATGGAATCTGTAACAAAATAAGAAAAGAAAATGACTTAAAGACTAGCAAAACTGTCCTACATCATAATGTCATGGCACAATTATGAGCATCTAAATTGGAGATTGCCCACAGGTAGCAAGTCATTAGATTTGTGAGTTCTACTTGAGGTTTTCCATAAAAAATTCAAAGAAGATTGAATTTTCACAGCCACTACACTTTAAGAGATTTTTTGGATATATTTGCTATGCAATGATCCAAAACCACCGGCTTCCAACCTAGTCTCAACTTGAGGTTCTCCATAAACAAATTCAAAGAAGATTGAATTTTCACAGCCACTACGCTTTAAAAGTTTTTTTGGATATATTTGCTAGGCAATGACCCAAAACCACCGACTTCCCACCAAGTCTCAAGGTTTGTCATTGTTAATATACTCCATTTTTTCTCCACTATTGAAAGCAGGTAAAATTAATAAACAATCAAACTTTGGGCAAGTTATAATATTCAAGATTGAAAGTTCTTAGTAAACTAAAATAGGACATGGTAAGTAGAAGTTAGGAAGATGTTAGATTTGTTCCAAGCAGTCTTTGCAAGGCAGTAAATACCCAAATTCTTCCAAAAAACAGCTTTTACCTCCACAGATGGTTTAACTTCTAAGTATACTTACATTTGAATACCATCTTCAAATGTAATAGCTTTTAATTATGTTGCTGGTACATTTTTCTGTATCTAGTAGGTAGCTTCACATTTTTAACTCGAAAATGGCAAATGTCAATGTTATCATAGTCTTCAATCAACAACATATGATGCTATAAGCAATCTAATAAGCTCAAGATAACAATCATCTGCTACATCCTATCCATTCAGACTTACAATGAAGAGAGATGAAAATATTAAAAGGTGCTAACTTTAAATATTTCAAGTGCTTTCAACATTATAAAAGGAAAAAACGATGGTGCGAACTCAAACATCATTCAGAATCCTGTATAGACTGACAAACTGGTAGATAATATGTATCAAGTTGCCAATATTTCTGTCTCACACCTTCCCAAACCTCTTCTCCCAGACTATTCTTAACGGGCAAGGGAATCAATTGCGTGGAGAAGCCCAAATTCTCGAGTTCTAAAGAAACTAAATGACAGTAAACAACATGGAAGAATGCATTACCTCCGCAAAGACCATTGAAAAATGAATAGATTCCTCCGGGCTTCAACAACTTAGGAAGATGTTGGTGAAACTCTCTAAGGTCTTCATAATACTCTCCATAGGTGTCAAAGAATATGCCTGAATAGTGCAGCCAACATTTCTAAAGAGTTGTTAAATTGGAAATTGTGTTATAATGGTGTATCACAGAAATAAATTCTTGCAAGTAAATGTCTCTTTTTTCGTTCTAAAATAGATGAGAATAAAAAAAACAATAGAGGAAAATGTGGCATTTAGAAATTGTCCCTTTAGTTCTTGTAAGTTCATTTATAAATCTGAACTGGTCCCCGTGATCTTAACATGTAGCCCAGATTAAAAAAAATGGAAGAATTAGTAGCTCAAACTTACATCTTCCAGCAAAATAAAATAAAATGAAGTTTATGCTCAGTTTAGATTGTATCCCAACTTGAAAGATCATCACTGGACATAAATCAACTTCCACAAATACCTTAGGAACGTGTGTCCCATGAAACTAGAATTTCGAAAGAAACAAAATAAAAATCACAACTACAAAGTGAGTTGTCTAATTGATTTTGGTAGTTAATTGAATTTCAATAAAATGATAAACAGAGAGTCAATAATTATGCTTGTAACAGTTCTCATGTATGTAAATTATACAAATTTGTCCTCATATGAACATCATAAGGCAACAATTTAGGAAATGAAAATGAAAGATAATTTAATTAGATGGGATGCATAATAATACACATGTGTTGCTAGTAGAATTAGTATTCGTAAAAGAGATGGAATTAACTTAAGTCTATCCTCATCTGAATAGCACAAGGCAATGTTTCAGAAAATGAATATCAGAAAGAAAACGATATTAATCAAATGGGATACATAAAAACATAATTGTTCCTTGTAGCATAGAAGTTATAGATAAAGAATGGCTATAGTTGGAAGGGCAATGTATCTTGACTTACCATCAAAAGATTCGAGTTGAGAAAGAATGTCCTGCCAGCGACCAAATATTATCTTTACATTATTCTTCTCACCCCAACCGGAGCAAATCATACGCTCATAAACCTCTGGGTGAGCCTCCACAATGGTGTGTGTAACAGGGGAATATTGCTGAATGGCTGTATCCACAAGCCCCATTCCAAAGCCGATGTTTAGTATATGACCACCTCTTGAGCAAACAGCCTTTGCGTGAGCCTCCATCAATGGTTTCTCCCAAGCCATCATGATAGCCTTGCTGTCGGAATCCATGAGCTTGTCCTCGCTAAAGCTGACCCTATCTTCCAAGTAAGTCCCGTCAGAATCAGTGTTTTTATTTGCTGCCCTCGCAATGGTTCCTAAGATCAATTCAGCCTGAATTCCTGTCCAATCATGGATATTTATTTGTAAATATAAAGTCACAAGGGCACCAGACATGTTTAATTTGCTCCAATAACTGGAAACAAGAGAAGGTGAACATATTGGTTAAACAAATTTTCGTTTCTTCAGAGAGATCCTAATAGCGGGCAAATATTTGCACAGAAAGTACGACAACGATGAACATCAAGCACTTATTAAATTCTTCTTCAATGTATTCAATTGTGAAAACTGTATCGGTTACTGACATTAAATAATCTCGAATGCTCATATTTTGGACTGAATCATAACCAACTAATTCAGATATGCAAAGGCGAAAGAGAAAACGTGAGATTTTGAGATGGAACCTAAATTTGGAATTGCATATACACGAATTCAACCAGAATGAATCTCTACTGACACCTAATTAAATTAAATAAAATAAAATAAACAAAAGTAGTGTAAGAGCGTATTAACCTGCATTGAGAAGGACTTCAAAAGCCTCCTGGTGACCGAAATCCATGGCGAAATCTCCAGCGGAGAGATTAGACGGCGAGAGAGCGTTCCAGGGTGCGCCAGCTTCGAGAAGAGTCTTGACCACGTTGGCGTGGCCTAGCTTGGCCGCGTGCATGAGTGAGGTCAGACCATTGCTGTCGAAGTATGACACGTCCGCTCCCGAGTCTATCAGAGCTTTCACCTTGTCTATCTCGCCGTTCCTCGCCGCCTCACACAGTTGCTCTCCTTCTTTCTCCATGGCTGCCGTGACACGCTCTCAACTGAGACTGTGAAACGGTTCAATTAATCGTAGGGTCTAGGACTTTAATTAGACTTACGTCCACTAATCTATCTAGTAATTACAAATATTCCCCTGAATTTTCTATAATTATACTACATTTCAAAGTTGGGTTTTTATTGGAAAAATTTTTAAAATGACCACCCTTTTATTTTATGCAAGATTGCTTTTGTTTTATGGACTCACAAAAAAAAAATTAAAACAAAAATGCTCTTCGTTTAAAAAAAATTATTTTTTATTTTAAATAAAATTTTAAATTTATATAATTAATAAATAATAATAAAATATTTCAAAATCTTACGATAGATTTGATTTATTTGAGTATAATATGTAAAATATTAAAATATTTTATAATTATTCATTAATTACAAAAGTTTTGAAAGTATTCAAATTTCAAAATTTTCAAAGTGATTTGATGCATGACATAACCAAGTTAAAAAATTTAGAATGGACCGCAAAGTTTGAAAATATCAAATGGACTCCAAACTTTCAGAATTAATGAATAGTAACCAATAATTTCAAAATCTCTTATATTGGTCCCTAAACAAATGTGCTCATGACCAAACTCATGATACTAATTACAAGCCTTTAAAATATTTTACTATTATTTATTAATTATATAAGTATAAATCTAGTTGAAAATTTTTTAAAATTTAGGAGTATATTTAAAAATTTTGAGTTTGGGTCATATTTGCATCACATGCAAGTGCATCGCAATTGAGATTTTAATTGTATGCAATTGTGATCAAAATTTAACTTTGTTTAATTTTAACGAATTAAGAACATTTCAATTCAAAATTAAGATATTTGATCATTTTGCTAAAAAAAAATTACGAAAATGATCCTTTTAATAAATTGAATTTGAAATGTGGTCATTTTATTTTTCAACGCGGAGGAGACAATTTTCAAACTCCAGAACCTAAAGAATATTAAAAAAATTTATACGACGAATTTTTCCTACGAGAATATCTTAAAATCAATGGGAATTTGGATTATGTCAAAGGCTGCCAATAATCCAAGGTAAAAGTCAAAACTCACACGAGGATCAGGGCACTCGAATCTGATCGTACACCACTTTTGACCCATCTTATGTCTCGTATTGACACAACAACATAAGAAACGGCAGCGTTTGCTAGAATTAGATACAAGCAATCCTTTCCTTCGCGGCTCATTCATTGGCCCAGCGATAACACAAGATCATCGGCATTGACTACGCCACTTTATTTAATCGTGTGGCTGCTATGACTCTTCTTCTCGAGACATAATTTCACTCGACCTGCAACAAGAAAACACGTTTTTTACGCTCTCTCGTGTTCTAGATTGCTATAATCCAGCGATCCAGAATCAATGTTGTAGCAGAATTTCGCAATAGCTTGAAACGAAGATTTTTTCACCTAGGGTTTTTTTTTGTTCGTGTATGTATTTTAATTTTATTTTCGTTTCGTTTCGTTTGGTTGTTAATTAATTTATTGACTGGAGTGAGAGTTTTTGATATGGCTACGAGTTTTGACCGGTGGGAGAAGGATCCATTTTTTTCTGCGGCTGAGGAAGTTCAAGAATCGGCTGACAGGTAGCAACTCTAATTTTGTTTTTCCTTTGTTCGATTTATTAATGACTTTCAATGCATTATGTAATTCTGTATGCCAAATATTTCTTTATTTGTTTAATCCAGATTCGCTTTGAATTAGGCCATTTATGGCTGCTGGGATAAGACAGGGTTGGGTGGGAATCATGGAACATTTTAAGATTCAGCTGCTCATTTTCTTCAATTCTCGTGATAATCAGTATTATTTTTGTTTGATACATTTTTTTTGGCGACCAAGTGTTGCATTAGGGTATTGATATTCAGCTGGGTTAGATTGTTTTCATTGTGTTCATGTTACTGTTGTTTACATGGTGTGAAGGATGGAATCGAGATATAGAACATGGATTCACACAAAGAAGAATGGTGTAAGTGTGTTGGATGAGGAGGAACTCTGTACTGACTTGCGTACTACCCTTGGCACGGCCAAATGGCAGGTAACTTCTCTAACCGTACAGCTTGTTCAGATTTTTACCTTAATTGATTTGGGTTCTAGTCATATTAGCATAGTGAATTTTAATTGATTTTGGATGGAAATGCAGTTAGAAGAGTTTGCCAGGGCTGTTCAATCAAGTTACAAGAAGGGCTTGATTAACGATGCGAGAGACAGGCATCGGGAATTTATTATTGCTATTGAGGATCAAATTTTAAAAATTGAGAAGTCACTAGAGGAATCAGCTCGTTCAGAGGGCAAGACATCACTAACTTGGGTGCGTTTGGATGAAGGCGAGTACAGTGAACTTGCTTTGTTTTTGTCTGGACCATCAGCATCCAAGGACAAAGCTCATGTAAAAGATAATGGGAGGGGCGTTGAAGCATCACAAGCAATGGGTCCAGATTCATCACCTGATTGTTCAAAGAATTCAAGTCAATCCGTTGAGTGTTCCTTGGAGGCCAGGGAGGAGAAGTCGCATGGGCATAGGAGGACAGCTAGTGCTAGTGCTGACATAGGTGCTTGGAAGATAGCTATTACTGATGATAGTTATCAACAGAATTCTTCCAACGGACAGCCCCCATTACCTCCACGCAAGATGCCCAGTGTCTCTGGGTTTCTAAATTCTATGGAATCTGCAGCCAAGTTGAAGTTGTCAAAGAATGGAATTAGGAAGTGGAAGGCAGCTGATCGTTTTCAAGAAGCTGATACTGCGTTATTGAGATCTTCTCAGTTGACTAAGGTGAGTATATAAATGCTGCTTTTTTATTTTATTTTATATGTTTTTCTTTTTTATTATCATGTTCTGCATTGTAATTTATTCTTCCTAATTTTTTAATAGGGTATAAATGCATGTTATGAAAAAAGTAAGAGTTGCCTGGACAGTTGCGATGATTGTTATGATAAGCAACTATATGGCTGGTATGGAGCTATTCAGAGACAGCTTCAAAGGTCTCAATATCAGATGCAGTATAGTCGGTCTGTTCAAGTAACATTTTGGACTGTTTTTCTCCTTTGCCTTTTTGGTGAGCTTGCCCAAACCTTGCCCATTTTTGTTTTATTATCTGTTCAGAAGTTAGAAATCTTGTTATGTTACTTTCCTGTCTACATACCCTCATGATCCACACATAATCTAGTCACCCATATGATAACTTTGTTAGTGGCTTTGTGGAGTCACCAGTTCATCTGTTGTGAATGCAATTTCCTGCACCCAATTAAATTTTGGTTGATGATAACATTTTTTTTTTTTTGTGATTTTGAATCCAAGATGGCTATCTTAGTTAAATATATTTTCTTTGAAGCAGATTTCTGAGTTTATCAAGGCTAATGGTTTTGGTTCTCTCTGCAGCTTTAATCACATTGTATGCAATCTAAAAAGGAGGTGTAGACTATTCATCCAGCATTCTATATAGTAGCAGTGTGTTGGTGGAGGTTATTTGAAGAATGCGTATTCCAGATCATTACAATATTACTAGATAGATAAAGAGGTAGGTATTTTCTTTGTTATCTTGTGTGAAAAATTACGTTCTGCACATAGTTATAGGTGTATGGTGATTCTTGTACCATAAACACTGGAATTCGTCTGTCCTACCCCTTTTTTTTGGTCTGTTTTCACCCCATTGCTTGCTTTCCTTCCAGTTTTAATTTTTCAATGGAGGGTACAATACATTCTGCTGTATTGTTGTAAGAGACGGGGATGGCAGAGAAAGTGTGGCTGCGGTTTTAATCCAAGGAAGTCCTGTAACATAACTCTATTTTTTTTATTTTTCATGAATCTCCTTCTGTTTTTTTGCAGCTATGATTAATGTAGCATTAAAGTTGCTTGGATTTGATTCTTTTATTATCCTTTCTAACCACCTAACTGTATAAGTGGATGTTAGAAATATCAGAAATCAAACCTCAACAAGTTGTTACTTGAAGTAGAAAATACAACTTTCTGCATCATTAACTTCTATTTTGGGAGCTGTTTTTATCTGATTTTAGTGGTTTACAGAGAAGGGATGTCAGTTAATATCACAAGTCAATGTGTCTTTAGCATTATGTTATCGCACTCTTAGTAGCACCAACCCTTTGTTTTTTTGAATTTATCGGATGGTGCAGAATTTTACTGTTTTCCTGATCATGCAAATGAGTGTCTGGTTTGTGCCAGTGGCTTGTGAGAATAGTCAGCTTCCTTATGTGCATAAAGAAGGGTCTCTGCACTTGTTTTTTTTAATATATATATATATATATATATATATATAAAAATCTAGCCAGTGACAAGTTAGTAAGTTGTGACCAGATATCAATAACTTCTAGTTAGTGAGTTTCATTTTCTCCTTTAACCATGAATGAGCATGTGATTGGGGATATCATGTTCACCGTATCCCACCCACCAACAATTGTGTTATCATATCAGTGGTGAAATGGATATAATTCACACGCAAATTATTAGCATTTTTTGAATAGAAGGAAAATACATAGGGAAGATGCATGAACTGGAATTTCAGGGGATATGACTTGACCGATGACAAGGTTGTAATAGATGAATTACAGACATATAAAGAGGAAAATGACAAGGATCTAATAGAGGATTTCGTTGGCTCTGGCAAGACATCTGTATCCAAAGTAGGAACCAGCAACCAGGAGTGGCACAAAAAACTCTAGAAGAGCTGCATGTTTAGGCATGTTATCGTCCTTGACGACAAAAGCCTCCATCTCTTTCCTTTTGGGTTCCTGGAAAGAGGCAGCATCGTTGATTTCTGTCTCTTGGAAAGTGTACCCTTGGAGAACACCCACCTGGTATTTAAGGAGCAACTTCTTAGCCGCCTGGCTGTGTCCAATTTCCTCAAACTCCTTTGTTGCGTCCTTCCCTGCCGACTCTATCAACACTTCTTCTCCTCCAGGGTGTTCGTCCAGGAACTTTGTAACGTTCAGTACCTGTTAACACAAGTCAACGCTAAACGTTATCCAATCCTCCACTGCTCCACCCAAAAGAAAAGAGTGAAAGACAAGGGTAAGATATCATAGAGATTGAGAGAGAAAATTACTCTGCCGTTGATGACCAACCAGCAATCTTTCCTGGATTTGTGTTGGGCAACCTGTGATAGGCTAAAAACTTTCTCTCCAGCCATTCTTTTTGCGTGAGAGAGTTAGCTAGAAGAGAAAAGATTTGAGACAACAAATTTATGGAGAATGAAGAGAGCGAGGAACTTCTTGAGTAAATAAAATATGACATGGTGTAGAGATAGTTGGGTTTTGAGCATGCGAACTACCACCCCTTGTGATTAAGGGGGAAGGTGAGGAACGTGTATGGACTGATAGTTAGGTGAGGATAACACGCAGGTAGCGTGCGACCTTCGGATAGTCATTAAAATAATAACCTAAT
This sequence comes from Cedrela odorata, assembly GCA_035584115.1. Lineage (NCBI taxonomy): Eukaryota > Viridiplantae > Streptophyta > Magnoliopsida > Sapindales > Meliaceae > Cedrela > Cedrela odorata. Next base: position 4,104,230 of record JAXCLQ010000002.1, on the reverse strand, counting down.
TGGTTAAATTACAGCCAAATTCAGAAAATTAGAGAGGTGTTTCTTTTATAATGTAACTTGCGTCTTTAATTAACTTTAATATGGAAAGACAAAAGAGTGATGGGTGAAAATGAAGACGATTCATTGGTTGGTCGTCAACTAGAAATGTTAGACAACAGATGCGTGTATGAAGCTGACGCCCTTGGAGCTTGCCATTTCTGAGCCCACTCCTTTGATGCGACTCTTCATTGCTCTTTAACGTTGAAATTTATTATAATTTCGGTCATTGTTAATTAATGTAATCGATAAATTTTTTAGTGTCATTGAGATTTGGGATTTGGATCATGCTCGTATCAAAACTAGAAATCGAATCCCTCTCGTATCAATCAAGAGTGGAAAAACATTTTAATTATATTCTTGAACTAATCCTCACAATAACTTGTACCACATATAAGAGTGAATAAAATTTAACTGAATAGATTTAAATTGAATTAAAATATATTGGTTCAATTTATGATTTAAACTTAATATAAATCTTAAAAATCAAACCGAATTAATATATTATAAAAAAATTTACAATTTTACTCATTAAAATTTTTATTTAGTAAAAAAAAATTAATGTTGGGTGAATTTTCATGCAATTTATTCATATTGAAAGGATTATAAGTTTTTCTTTAATTTTGTTAACAAAAGTGTTTTAATTTTTAATTTTTTCCTTCAAAAATGACAACTAGATATTAAATAAAGTAATATGATTTATTTACATTCAATTATTTGTATTGCTCTTGGAAAAAACAATTTTGCTTTTTAAAATCGAGTATTAATATTCAATTGTTGGTGAAGTTTGTGAGAGACAAATATGTAAGTACATTTGAAAATTTTGTCAAATAAAAAGGGTAAAATTTTTTAGAACATGTGTTGACATTTGAAAATTTTATGAAAAAAAAAATTGAAGAATGTTAAATAAATTGTCAGATAATCAAGAATTTGACAGATTATGAAGAATTTTATAAAAAAATAGAATTATAAAGGATGAAGATTTTTTTTAAAAGAAATAAAAATATATCCAAACCGATAAATTAAACCAATCAAAACTTATAATTGTCGATTTAAATCAGTTCGATTTATTTTTTATTATCGGTTAATATCAGTTTGGTACAAATTCAAACTGATAGTTTTACATTAATTTAAATTTTGAACCAAAATCAATTCAAATCAAATATGCTTAACCTTAACTACATATCTAAATTCTTAATCACAATAATTTTTAACTACAACACAACGAATATTAGCATATGTAATGTTTTTAGTTTCCTTCTTTGATGGCAGAGGAGAATTGGAGCAGGGCGATCCACCCAGCCCAACTCATATTGAAGAACCATTGGTCGAAGTCAACATTACAAGCCCAATTTGGTTCAATTATTCCAGAAGTAATTAGGTGGTTTTCGTTTTAAGTAATAATAAATGTGTTTTAAATGCATAACTTAATTGAGGGAATATTTTCCATTCTCAATTTATTTATTTAGGTAATAATAAATGTGTTTTAATAATTTAGTTAATGAGGGGATATTTTCCTTTTCCAGATTGTTTCTTGGAATGGAATAAATTATATGCCTATATTATGTACTCTATTGGCTAGAAAAGACAGATTTGAATAAACTGAATTTTCTTAAGGATTATTCCTTGTTTCTTTTTCTCTTGGTGGATTCCTTGAATTTTTTTTCTATTAAATTCTAAACTTTAGGTGGATTTTTATAGTGAAGAATATAAATTTAAGTTGAATAAGTGATTGTTACACTCTTTTGCCATTTTAACACTTGAAAACAACATCATTTGGTATCAGAGCCAGGTTCGTTATCACTGATTCTATCTCATCCTTTTCAACCATGGCGAGGCGTGGCACCCTTGTTCCTTTCACATTTAATGATAGAGATGATTATGATAGAGACTGGGAGATTGCTGATATAAGAAAATAATGGAATTGCTGCAGAAACTACTTGAAAACCAACCCTAACGTGTAGCACCTGAAACTAAGGAAGATCACAATCCTTTTGGCAACAAGGGTGATTTAACTAATGAAAAAGTTAAGTACCAAAGGCGTAGGCGTAAATACTACAACCATGATGGGAATAATAGAGTTGATATTTCAGAGTTTGACAGACGAATGCAAGGTGATGTATTTTTGGATTGGTTGTTTACAGTTAAGAGGATTTTTTATTTTAAAGAGTATTCAGAAGAAAGAGGTTAAACTTGTAGCAATCAAACTTAGGGGCTATGCTTCATTGTGGTGGGAAAATCTGAAAAGAGAAAGTGTTAGGGAGGAAAGAAGACAAATCCATAGTTGGGACAAAATGAAAAAGAAGCTTAAGAGACGTTTCTTGCCTGAAAATTATAGGCATGATAATTACATGAAGTTATATAATATGAAGCAATTCAATCTTTCTATTGAAGACTATACAAGGGAGTTCAAATATCTTATGTTAAAATATGTTCAATTCATAAACTAGAGGAACAAACTATTGTTAGATTTTTGGGCGGGTTAAAGAAAGAAATTGATGATGCGGTAAAGCTTTAACCTAATTGGACTTTTAATGACATTAGAAAGCTTGCCTTTCATATGGAGCAATAATGGCATAGATTTTCTCTAAAAGTGGTTACAAAAGCGAGTTCTTCTAATTAAGGGAATATTACCTTAAATATTGCAAAGGCTAGCGAGAAAAGAACAACTTCAAATGCAAGTAATGCACAGAGGAAAAGAGGATTAATAAATCCATCAACCACCAATTCTATTAACTCTAAAAAATGCTATAAGTGTTAAGGCTTTGGGCATATTGCTTCTGAGTGTCCAAACATGAGTGTGGTAACTATTGTTAAAAATGCGATCGAACAAGAAGAAAGCGATAAATAAAGAGAAAATTATGCAGAATATGTTGAGTATGTTAATGATGGGGACATTTTTGTGATTAGATGAAGCCTCAATGTCAATCAAGGAGAGGAAGAACTATGGCTGAGAAATAACATTTTTCAAATGAGGTGCACCACGCATAACAAAGTGTGTCATGTCATTATTGATGGTGGGAGCTATACTAATACAGTGACTAAAGAAATGGTGACAAAGTTGAATTTGAAAACTGAACCTGATCCTCAACTGTATAAGATTCAATGGTTTTATAAAGGAAATTGCTTAAAGGTAACTAAACGCTACCTTGTTTCTTTTTTAATTGGAGAAATTTATAGAGATGAAGTTTGGTGTGATATGGTATCAATAGATGCATGTCATTTGTTGTTGGGTAGACCTTGGTAATATGATAAAAATGTTTCTCATGACAGGTTTAAAAAAATTTATTCTTTTATTAAATATGGAAAAATAATAATATTAGCTCCTCTTAAACCAGCAACTGATTAGATAAACCTAAAAAGGCTAGAAGTTCATTTCTCACTGGTTCACAAGTAGAAAAAATTGTAACTAATCATGGGGGTTTCTACTTTATATTTGTTGTGGATGCCAATGAAAGTGATCAATTGTCTCTTCCTGAACTTGTAAAACCATTAATAATTGAATTTAGTGATGTGGTGCCAAAAGAAATTACATATAGTTTACCTCCCATGAGGGATATATAACATTGTATTGATTTACTTTCAGAAGCTTTTTTGCCTAACAAAGCCACATATTGATTGAACTCAATACATCAAGCCAAATTACAAAAACAAGTTAACAAATTGATCACTAAGGGTTTAATTCGTGAAAGTATGAGTCTATGTCTTGTTCTAGCCTTTTTAGTACTAAAGAAAGATGGATTATGACGTATGTGTGTGAATAGCAGAGCTATTAACAAAATCACCATCAAATACAGATTTTTCATAACTAGGTTGGATGATTTGCTAGACCAATGTGAGTGATGATATAATTCAGAGGATTTAAAACAAAATTTTCGAATTTTGTTTTAATAAATAATATAAGTTATAATGGATAGAATAAGTTCATAATGCTATAAGTAGCTAAATGAATACAAGCTTGTATGGATATTATGCAAGCTAAACTAACTAAACAATTAAACCAATTGAAACTATTGACAAAGAAAATCGAACTAGCCCTTATAAGTATATACATAACCAGACTCATTTTCTTTTCTCTTTCACTTGTTCATTTGGTGTTTTACGGTTTGACTTTACAAAATAGAATTTGAGAGTTAGCCAAAGACAAATCGAGAAAGAAAGAGAGAGAGAGAGAGAGAGAGAGAGAGAGACTTCACAAAATAGAATTTGAGAGTTAGCCAAAGACAAATAGAGAGAGAGAGAGAGAGAGAGAGAAAGAGAGCTAAATTAAAAGGGAAGAGAAGCATTTCATTTGCATGGGTGAGAATTCGCCAAATTGAAATTGATTAGAAGAAAAGGAAGAAAGCTTAGCCATGAGAAAGTGCTTAAAACCATGAAAGAGAAGTGAGAGGGAGGTGTTGTTGGCCGATTAGAAGTGAAGTTTAGCCAAATTAAAGAGAGAGCAAGGGAAACTGAGAGGTACACAGCCATGATTAAAGAAATTGGTTGAATGGAAGAGGGATTTCAGCCAAACTAAGAAAGAGAAGGAAGAGGGTGGCTGGTATGAAGCAAACCGAGGAAATGGAAAGGTGATGGCTAAGATTTGGTGAACAAAGATGAGTGTGGCCGAAAATTAGAGGAGAAGAGAAAAGTTGATCGGAAATAAAAGTAAACATGAGAGAAATCAGTTCGGCCAGGTGAAAGGAAGAAGGAAGGAAGTTAGAAATAGTAAGGGAAGGTCATTTTCAGCAATTAAAGGTAAGCATGCTTGTGTTGACTTGATAATTTGTGAGTGTAATTGTGTTTAGCTAATGTTTATGTATGAATTGTGATGAATTGGGCAAATTGTTGTTGCCAAAATGATGAAATATGCATGAAATGAATTTGTGACAGTGTGTGTTGTAAGGAAGATGGCATTGTTGTTAAAAAAGTGTGTAAAAAATGTAATTGGGGGATGTGAGAAGTGCTAATGGTGTATATGTTATGTTGTCGAAAAATCAAAACACAAACTTACAACATCAGTGAGTCACTATTGTGTGTTCATGTAGTGAGTATTTTGGGTTAAAAAAATTATAGATTGGAAGTGTTATAAGACATAATTGGGGTAACATACGTGAGCGGAGTGTCGAATGGGGGAAAGTGCAAGAAAAACGCATAAACGTCAATTGTTGAAAATTTTTGAACATGGTCCACTAAAATAGGAATTGGGTGAGTTACGGACCTCGAATTGAGAAACTGTAAAATTTTATATAAACTAGACATATAGGGGCACGACATAAGCTAAACCCAGGACAAGACATTGAACGATGCAGTCTCAAAAATTATCGGAATCAAGTTGCCTTATTGAGTTGTCGTAGTCGATCATATTGAGTAATGTGTTGAAATTTTGTTATAACTTAACCATTTGGGCTTAAAATATGAACTCACAAAAAGCAGTAAAAATTAGACATGTATTAAAGTGTGTCCTCAGAAACTTAAGTTATGATAACTTATCAGTTTAATACATCGCGAGTTTAAAATCGCTTATTATATAATGAACACTATATAAACTTATGAAATAAGCTAAATTGTTTATGTTATTTGGAGTATAACACATATATGTAATACCTTTGTGTACTTATTCATTTACAATGAAAGAATATAATAAGAAATTATGCATTATAGATCGTCAGGCCGAACGCCTATCGACCCCATCCTAGATTGAGTATACCACAGCCAAAGATCGATGATTGGGTGTTTGTTTGTATATATATGCATGTGTGTAGGTGAAACCAACAATAAAATTGTATATCAAATAAACTGATTGAAATTTTTCACATGTGCTTTGATATGGTTCCATGAAGGTAGTGATTTTATGTTTGTATATTGGCTGTAAAGATGACAGTTTATGTTGACTTGTCATTAGTTATGCATGATAAACTTGGTATGATGTGTGGTGACATGTAATGAAGAAGGGTGAATGAATTAATAATGTGAAGTGTTGTGTGCATTATTGTTGTGGACTTGAAATAAGGGGATGGTGATGCGTAACTCCCCTGATCTTTGGTTTTATAATTTAGGGGACGGATGGAACGTAAAGCTCCAAGGTACTTGTAGGTTATTTCTGTGTTTGGGGGAGACGATGATACGTAACGCCCCTAAGTACCGGCATTTCTTAATGTCTTGGAGGGATGGCGATATGTAATGCTCTAAGGTACCGATGTTTTTATTTGAGTGTTTGAGGGGATAGTGATACGTAGCACCCTTGAACACTAGTATGTTGTTGAATGCTGTGTGATGAAATTCTTTATTTGATACATTGAAAATTGTTTATGTTCAAATGCATATAATTGTTATATACGTATATATACTTCATATGAAAATGCTAGTGATGGCATGATATATACATACATATATATATATATATATATATGAAATTATATTTGTGTGTAGCATCCACTCACCAAGTCTTGTTAGATTTACCCCCCTCACCTTCTAGTTTGGTAAGACACCTTTGTTTGGTGAGTTGACACCTTATTTTGGAGACATGATTTGGAGGAGAGGACATCATTTGTAGTCACCAGGGTGTTGAGTCCATTGCATGTCTAGAGTTGTCGTTGTATTTTTGTCTTGTTGTAGGTTGTGAGTTTGGCTTTTTGTGTAGGGTCTGACACATGTATAGTCAGTTCCATTTTGAAATATGTGTACATATTGAGTTATAAATAATCTCAGTGACGACATGACGTCATTGAGTTGTTGAAACATTTTTATTTTTCCTCAATTTGTGTTGAGCGTGCGTGTATAGCAGATATATTTGGGTAGTTTATATAAGGCTTAGGGTGATGAAATAAACCTATTATCAGCAGGTAGTACCCCAGATTTAGGGGATGTTACAACCCACTTCATGGAGCTGAGATCTTTTCAAAAATTGACTTGTGAAATAGATACCACCAAATCAGAATGCTAGAAGGAGACGAATAGAAGACTACTTTCAAAATTGGAATGAGGCTCTATAAGTGGCTGGTGATGCCATTTGAGTACTTTCATGATATTAATTACTTATATGTTTACTCCTTTCACCGGAAAATTTATAGTTGTTTATTTTGATGATATTATAATCTACAACAAGTCTTCACAAGAAATGCAACTTTTGTATTAATAGCCTTGTTTTTCTTGGTTATGTGGTTTCTAGTACAGGAATCAAGATGGATCCTAACAAGATTGAAGTAATTGAGTCTTGACCAATTCCTCAAATTATCCATGATGTGAGAAGTTTCCATGGGTTGATTTCTTTCTACAGGCGATTTATCAAAAATTTTAATTAGATGTTACTCATATTGTTGATCTTTATTTTACAGAAATAGTGAAGCTTCATGGGATTCCAAAATCGATTACTTCAGGTCGAAATTCTAAAATTTTAAGTCACTTTTGCAGGACCATTTGTCGTAAACTTAGTACCAAGCTACAATTCATCTTTTTTTATCACCCACAAACTGATGGACAAACCGAAGTTGTCAATCACACTTTAGAAGCTTTGTTAACAAGGCTAATCAAGAAGAATGTTCAAGAGTGGGAAAGTTTACTGCCTCATGCTGAGTTTGCCTACAATAGATCAATTTATCAAACCACATATTGTTATCTTTTTTGAAGCTGCTTATGGAGTTAATCCAACCAGCCTATTGAATTTGAGTCATATTCGCTGAAAAGGTAATTTTAATGGTGAAGTTGAGAAGAGGGCAGAATTTATTCAGAATATCCATAAACAAGTTCGGGACAAGATACTTAGACAAACAATGAAATACAAGAAAAGGGCTTACAAGTATATAAGAAAGGTATTGTTCAAAGAAGGATACTTGATGTGGATTCATTTGAGGAAGAAGAGATTTCTTGTGAAACCCTAGTATTCGAACGTAGGAGTAAAATGATTATTTAATGATATTTATTATCATTTGATTGAAGGTTTAATTGACACATTATCAAGGTTTATGAGAACTTAAATTGGTCTAATGAAATAATTAATATAAACTTAGTTGTATTTTTTAAAAACTGAAAAAGGGACCAAACTGCAAAGTTTTAGGAACTAAATCGTAAGATTTTCAAACAATAGAAACCGAATTACTGTAGCGAGTCACTGTAGCAACCAGTTGATCGAATGGAGAAAACGGTCGACTGGCAGTAGCTATTTTGGAACCAGTTAATAGAATGGAGAAAACGGTCGACCGTTTGGGCAATACTGTAGCAAATTCGGTCGACCGACTTTTGGAAAAGGTTGACTGGTTTGCTGAAAAAAATGGCTTTTTTCAAAATTTTTAAATATTTTAAAGACAATTTGGTCTTTTTGCCAATTTTCTATATATATCAAGCCCCTCAAATAGTTTTTTTTTTTATCTTCTCTTTTTCTAAAAACTTAAAAACCTTTTCTCTCTATAAGACTCTCTCTCTCTCCTTCTCCATTTCTCTTCATTTGTTCCATTTTTCGTCAAATTTTTACCACCAAATGACTCCCTATCTCCTCCTCTTCACATTGATACCACATTTGGGTTAAAAAGAGCAAGAAATGATGAAGAACAAATCGGGGTTTCGAGGGAAATTGAGGTTTTTTTTTTCGATTAAACAACTAACTGAGGTTTTTAAGAGTTTTTACAAAGTACGGGTGAGTCTATTAATCCATTATAGTCATAATTTTATGATTTTGAGCATGTTGAAATATTGAGGTTACTGTTCATCCAAAAATTTTTGTTTATATTCGAGTAGGAAATCTATAATTTATGATTAATTTAAGTGAATTAGAGATGTATGATAATGATATATGTGTTGAATATTGCTTAGAATGTGTATATCCATTTTAGACAGAAATACAAATTTGGGGATTTCATCGATTCATGCTTTAGAAATGTTCATAATGTTAAATGGGTATTATATTAAGAATTGTAAAGGTTATATACGTATTAATCTAAGTTTATTGGACATGTTTGATGAACAAATATGTGATTTGTTATCGGATTGCATGTGAATTTTAGTATTTAAGGAATATTGAGAGTTTGACGTGAAAATGTGAATTAGAACAATATGGTTATGAGATTTTGATGTTGGAAATCGAATAAATGGCCTTCGATAATTAAGTCTTGAGATAGGTATAAAACTAAAGGACTTTAGTCATTTTATTCTCGAATATTGCATTTTTCACATTATGTTGATTTTATAAATAGTAAAATTTATGTGTTATGCATGTAGGGTATTAGGCTATGAAAATAAAAAAAAATGACCTAGTAGGTGCAAGGATTGTAGTAGGAGTGGTTACTCTCCCCATATAATAAGTAAATTTATACATACATAATTATGTATATAGAATACATGTGATATTTATATGTACACTTGTGTGTGTTAAATTGATGAAATAAAAATGTTTATTATTATTTTGTATGATATTAGGTAATGTTTATATATTGTGGTCTGGTGTTAAAGTTTTATTTGATATACTTGCATTTAGTAGTCGAAGAGGCCGAATTTGGATTATATGTTTTATGAACGTTGTTTGGAAATATTATAGCCAAGGAGGCCGAGTTTGAATTATATGATTATGTCACTATTTTGAAAATAAATTATTTTTAATGCATGTATATTGGTGATGAGGCCAATAAGGTCGAATATTGATTCATGGCTAGTGGGCCTGATGTTTGCCAGTATGCCAGTTATTTAACTATATATACAGGGAAGTAGCCTACAGAAGGACTTATGAGAGGCCACATAGGTAAATAGAGCCGTAGTGAGGCTGTATAAAAGGGATAAGTCATGATAAGCCAATTGTGTACCGTTGCACTTAGGTGCGGTTGTCAAAACTTTATAGAAAGTCCTAACAGACTTGATAGGGATCTCATGGATTTGACGAATATGACGAGTACAGTCACTCTATCACCAAGTGACTACTCGGAGCTAACATTAGTGAGACGAATGTTATTTTATAATTGCATGTTTTGCAATAAATAAATGATTTTGTAAAAAATTATAAACAGTTTTTAGTTTTATAAATATACATTACATATGGTTTTATGTATAAGAATGCTTACTGATAGTTTTCGACGTTACCTCAGCTAAGATAGCGATCAAAAAAGTATGGCCAACCTGAATTGATTGTTAGAAATTAAATGCAAACCTAAATTTTGATTTACAATCATTTGTTGTACATGAAATGTATATATGTATTTTCGAGCATGATATTAATGAAATCTCAATATCAGAATTTTGGAATGAGTGTACATGTATGTATATATATGTATGCATATATTTACTCACTGAGTATAGTTGTATATTCTTTCCTCACAATTTCAGCTTTCAAATTAAGCGCGATAGTCTTAATTGAGCTTGTGATAGCAGTAGAAAGCATACAATGCTCTATGTAGGTTTTTTTTTT
>JAXCLQ010000002.1:4035420-4079921 GCA_035584115.1 Cedrela odorata | reverse complement strand
AAATAAAAATAAAAATAAAAATAAAAATAAAAATAAAAATAAAAATAAAAATAAAAATAAAAATAAAAATAAAAATAGGTGATTAAGTAGGAAGTATTGATACTTGAAAAGGAAAGAGGTTAACATTTTTGTCAAAAGTGTCGACATTTTTAAGGATGTAGGTCGATACATGTTGAAGAGGTTGACACTTTCATCAAAAATGTCGACACTTCAAAGAAAATATATTGATATCAGCTGAAAAGGTCAACACTTTCATCAAAAGTGTCGATACTTTGCAAAGAGGTCGATACATAAGGATTAAGTATTGACACTCGGGGTTAAAAAAATTTCCAGAATGTGAATTTTATAAAAGTATTGACACATGAATTAAAAGTATCGACACTTTAACCAGAAGTGTCGAAACTTGAGTAGAAAGTATCGATACTTTGCCCATAAATAAGTTTGAACATTCTGTCTTTCAAAAGTATTGACCCTTTTATAAATGTGTTGACATTTTATCTAAAAATATTGACACTTTAGGTTGACATAATGTAAATTTAGGACAAAATTTGAGGGGTAAACTTGTAATTTTTAATATTTCTTAAGAGTAATTCAGTTTTTTTACTCATTTATATATCTATGAGAGGGTTCAATTTTTGATCGAATTTTATTTCTTCATTCACCCTCTCTCACTTTAAAACTCATTCTCACTCTATCTCTCACGGTATTTATTAGATCTCGGCAAACCCTTCGATGAATTGCCTTTCTCATCCTTGTTTTGTTGAGGATGAGAATCTTGAGCTCCCCCACCATTGTTAGTCTTATGTTGGTGCTTCGACTTTCCCACATCTCCCTTGTGAAAATCCACTGGCTTCTTTACTATGGTTAGAGCAGTGACGACATCCTTAACATCCCATCGCTTAATATCAGAAAAGGCTTATGATTGTAACCCCTCGTATAAATTGAAGAGTAAGTTATCGTCGCTCATGTTTGGAACTTGAACCATGAGTTCGGGAAACTCCTAAACATACTCCGCAATGGACTTGTTTCGTTTAAGTTCTTTCATCCTTTTGCGAGTATCATACTATACATTCTTTTGATAGAATAGACATTTGAGCTTTAGTTACAGTGCACCCCAAGTGTTGATGGTGCACAATCCTTTTTGAATTTTTGCATATTTCCTACGCCACCAAGAAAGTACATGATCGGAAAGATAGAGGGTTGTGATGTTTACCTTGTGCTATTCATTCCGCAAGCCAATTAACTCAAAATATCGCTCCATTTACCAAAAGTAGTCGTCTAGTTATTTGGTGTTCAGCTTTTCGCCGTACGTCTTGGGTTTGAGAGCTTTAACTCTTGGCGCATGAACAACCCTATGAGAGAAGCCAACCCTATTAGCTATCGCTCGTTTGCAAAGGCTAATGTTGACTTTTACATCTTCTAAGCCGCTCTACAACATGTCCATATATTGCTGCATGGTCTCTAAAATCCCTAGAATTTTGGCGTCGAACGCTTTCAACCCTTGACACTATTCTCCTCAGTGGAATGGATGGAATTGTGGATGATCTCTTGCAACTCTTCACCTTGAGCGGCAAACTCGCTCTCAAGGTTCTCTATCGTTTGTTCCAAACTGTCAAGCTGATTCTTCGCGTCAACCAATCCTTTCGTCACCTTCCCCACAGTGGTGTCAATTTTGTTAATAGCATCTCGGGACTTGTTTTGCGCTCTAGTCCGCTTCCCATTAACAAGATTGGACTTTCTACCACAATTCTCATTGCTTTGTGCCATGAAGATTTCTTTTTTTTCTTTGAAACCTTTACTTTAATACCAACTATCACGGACTGATTTCTCTATGCAACTTTAAAAGTATAATTTGAAATAATTGTCGCTAAATTATCATTACTTCACACAAACTCCGAAAATTGAAAAATATAAAGAAAGGGACGAAGAGAGAACATAAGAGTTTAGAGAGTGTTTTATATAAAAACACTTAAATGCTTTGGCTAAATAAGGTATTTTCTATTTACACTTAAATATATGTACAATGAATGATCGAGATTAAATTCCTAAAATCTCATCCGACAACCTAGAATGAGAAGTTTAAATGTTATCCTTAAAATCGAATAATTTTACTTTCACAATTAATTTTCTCATTAACTTCACAATTTCCCAATAATTATTGAGATACATAACATATATAATATATCTAATTAATGTAAGATTTTCTAAAAGTATCTAGAAGTATATTACCACTGTTTTGGACAAATGTAGCCGATGAGTTTGGAAAAAAGCCCGAGGCGTGACATTAGTCACGTACCTCCTGCATAATGAATTTGTTTGCCTTGGTTTATTCCTTTCGTGAAAGTAATAGAAATCGATGAATTGGCATCTTTTTCTTTTTATTTTGGGATTTGACAGGTCACGTTACGTGCCATGCTTTTGGTGCAGGACTGGCCCGACCATGCACCTTTTGTGGCACTGGATTCATGCAAAAGGAACAGCTGATAGCTCTCTCCTCTCATTTTCCATGCCCCCTCTCCCTCTTCCAGAGAGTACTTTTCAATAATAATAAACAAAGGAAATGGAATGCCGAGATATCCAGCGTCATGAATCATGATGCCATTGCCATTAGAGGAACAATCATTCGTCAGTAAAGTAACGCAGAGGAAACTCTACTAATACTATATATTGAAATTAGTTGGAAGGTTTGTCAACCTCCCTTTATCAAAGTGGGATCGAGGGATGCCAACTGCCTACATACGCAACTCAAGGTCATGGGGGATACATAGCCTAAATTGGCTATTGGAAAAACCAATATTTCAATTATTTGTTATTTTGCAACTGTGCTACTACTCTATATACATATGCCTTGTGTTATCAATAAGGAAACTAGAAGATGGGCTTATGATTAAAAGTCTTTTGCTTGTTTCAGAATGTTTTCTTTTATAATTTTAAAATTAGTGATAAATATTGTCTGTCTTTAATGATTAAATGCTTTTAAAGAAAGATCGAGATTTAATCCTTGAGGAAAAGTAAAAATGGAAGCTTCAAGTAACCTTCAGCATTGAATTCGCACATATATTTCCAAGAACAACTTAATAGTAAAGTGAAATTAGTTAAGAAGTCTACGTTAAGAGATAAATAAATATGCAAAACTATTGATACGAGCAGCAATAGTTTGATATATGGAAAGGGATTGTCCTCTTCTAGATCTATTATATATGTTGGCCATGGCCATTGAGTTACTCCAAAGTTTGATAATGATCAGCCATCCAGATGATTCCTCTACCATTAATCATCAATACAATACCACTTGACAGTCTGTAATCCGCTGTTGGAATTGTGTTTATTTTCCTTGTAAGCATTTATTTAACCTTTCTCCTACTCCTTTTTTCTCACTATATATAACCCTTGCATATCACTCCATAAGTGCCACGCACTAGTTCTCAACAAAACAAACAAGTTATCTCGGCAGTTCTCTTTGAATCTCTACCTTTACTTTTCTTAATTTAAGTTTGTTCGATCACTGCCTTCTGTTGAGACAATGAAGCCCGTCTTTGTCACATTCCTCCTCGTTTCTCTTCTTCTCAGTTCTTCTTTCTTTGAGGTCTCAATGGCTGGTTCAGGTAATTAGCAACTTTTCACACGTTTGGCATCTCTTCTTTTCTTATATTGTCATTTTGATTTATGGTTTGATATTTATGTTGACAGATTTCTGTGACTCAAAGTGTGCGGTGAGGTGCTCAAAAGCAGGAGTGAAGGATCGGTGCTTGAAGTATTGTGGAATCTGCTGTGAGAAGTGCAATTGTGTTCCATCTGGGACTTATGGGAACAAGCACGAGTGCCCTTGTTACAGGGACACGAAGAACTCTAAGGGCAAACCCAAATGCCCTTAGATTACAGTCACTTTAGTTCATTTCTTATAGCCACTTAATTGTGGGCTTAAATGCTTTGTGTAGCAGTCAAGGACCCTTCAATGTTTTATGGTTAAAAATCACCTTATCATAGTTTAACTATTAGTAACCAAATTCAAATATTATTACCAAAGGGAATAAGGGGGTGTCCTTACTCTTGTATTAAGCTTCTGGTTTGTTTCATAATACTAAATAAAACCGTTATATCGAAAGTTTTCTCTGTTCTTTCCCTCTCTGAAATTCCTTTACAAATGGAACAAACCTATCCCCTCCCCACTGTTGGGGAATGCTTTTTCAATTTTCCAAACACACTTCTATAACACGGTAAGAGAGAGTAACCGACGTTATACTTAACGGAGAGGGTAAGCATAAGTTATAACACATTAGAAATCAAATAATTGAGGCTCTCTTTATTTCATAATTAATTTGATCTTGCATTGCTTCATCATCGACGTTACTGAACAACGTTGTAATTTGAAAAATGAAGAATTAGGATTAACGCGTGGTTTAGGTTGGCCAATTTTATTTATGTTGCATATCACGTGCCGGTTTGTGGCCCCTACTCTACTCTTTATGATATCCAACGGATGCTTGCCACGTCACACTAATTATTAAAATTATTATGTGCAGACAGCCGCAGCTTTCCGACTAGGAGAATTAAGCAATGTAATTGTCAATATATACATGCATACATAGATGCTTTGCTTTGATTCGGGTTGCATGCAATCAAATTCTTTCTCGTCCTCATGGAAAGAAATCTCTTTCCACTGCCAAGATTCAAGAACAACCTTGCATTAGCAACAGCATTGGGTTTTTTAATTGACTGTATTTTAGAATTTGAATTTACAAAAAGGCAATTGTTCAGTTCCTTTTACTATTAATTTGACTATTGCCATGCGTACAATGTTCATGATTCAACAACTACGAGCATTTGATCACCATTTTCTCTATTTTCCCTTTTTGTTTCCTTATGATTGTACAACATGAGAGGGATCGCATAATTGTTAATCCCTTCAAAAGGCCATCTTTGATGTGCCAGAATAAATGCATAACTAACCGGTATGGGCGCTCAGAAGAAGAGGACTTCAGCGCTTTGCCTAAAAATAATGAAAACCATGAACAAAATTAATCCAGCCAGAAGAAACTTTCAAGATTGAAGTGGCTGAAGCTCCTGCTCAGGAACAATGGCATCAACGGGCTGGTATGATTTCAATGCTTCTTGTCTCCATCTCCAAGCGGACCATAACCCAATAACTGATAAACCAAGAACCAGGGTGATAAGTATTCCAACTGCTACCGCAACAATGTTTTGCCGCCACCATGTCCTGAAATGCTCCAGAAGAACCCAAACGTGAAAAAGAAAATTATCAAGCAGAAAAGATTACAGAAACCTTTCAAGGCTAAACTGGTTCAAGATGAGGCGAAAAAACCATGTCAGGAATTGCATAAACAATGCCACTACAGCAGATGAGAGAAGAAAAAGTAAATCTAAGAAAATTACCCCGAATTGCTCATGTTTCTTCTTTCATTTATCTTTGTCTAGCATATAAAAATGTCTAGAGATATTTATTTTCAAATTTCATATTCATCATCACCAAAATGTAGATAAATAAAAAACTAAATAGGAAAAACTAATCAATCCTGACACTTTGCTTTTGATATAGATAAAGAAATACCTGCTGCATCACCTTTGTGGTGCCACAAATTTTCTTTTTGAAGTCAATGCATAATTATTTATAATTTAATCTATACAATATACTGATTTATACTTTAGCCTCCCAACTTTTAAAAGTGAATGTTTTGCCCTTTAATTTATTAACTGTTTTTAAAATTTGGCCTCATCTACTTTACTATTTTGCTATTCTATCCCCTCAAACTTTCAATTCTGGCTCCGGCCACTCCGGCCCCTCCAGCACCAACATAAAAATTTTCACTCTGGACCTCCAACACAACTTTCAATCTTTCTGCAGGCTGACAAATAATGCTACACAGCTAAGCTGTCACTCATGCCTGACCACTTTTCTTATGAGGCCGTCCCTCCACCACTGCAATTGCAATTGCACCATACTACTAATGGTCAACCAATATTTTAGAACTCACACTCCAACCCTCTCTAACATGATGTCACAACATGACACATGTATATCACTTGCACACTGTCTACTAGCCATTAACTAGGAAAGTTTACTAGAAGAAGACAGAAGAAGACCTTACCCAATCCCTCACTCGCCAAAAACAGGAAAAAGAAAAGAAAGAATATAGACCCTTTCACACATATATTGGGTTTCATTCAGCCCTTGCATCTGAAGTAGTATTCCCAAGTGGCATTTTGAGCCAGCCAGAAATAAATCCACTTAGGAAATTGGTTGAGCAAGATTTGAGACACCACGGGTAAGTATTAGCACAAAGATTTGCTTATCTCATTTGAATTTAGCAGCCAGAATTTCTTAGCAGTCCTGCTGCTAAGGAAAGATGTTTGATCAGTTGATCTCAGTGATATAGAAATGCTAAAAACAGCATTCAATTAGGTAGAGATAAAAGTCCTTTTTCCTTTTTTCTTAGTTTAAGAGAAAGACATACTGTTTAATTTGAGGCTCAACATTCCATTTGACCAATTGATAACTCCCAAATCTCTCAGGAAACTGCATATGATGTTCCCTTAACCGCATAATTATTTTCTGCACACAGCAAATGTAAAACAGGCATTCAGTCAATACAGTGAACGTTGGAGTTAATAAATGGGGAGGGAACAAGTCGCATATATAAATATTTGGCATCAAAATTATAATATTACCAATGCTGAGGTATTAGAAATGTAATCTGAAGATTCATCAGGAAAGATGCCCCAGCTAATAAGGTAATCATTTCCTTTGGAAGATAAGTTCAGCAAATGAACCTGAAATCCAAACATCGGTATATGCAGAAAACAAGTTGATTTAGGATCCAGGCTAAGAGAAACTTCGCAACAACAATGTGTAGTCAAATTTACAGGCTGCTTCAAGATCTATTTATTATCTATGTACAAGTTTCTTTTTTTGAAAAAAAAATATTGTTAATTCTTGTGAATAATTCAGTATATGAATATGTAATACTTTTAGTCCACAAATGCTAGAATCAATAATTAAAAACTTTGCAGAGATATATACATTAAGATAGAAATTATATAACTTAACTAAGCTTCAAAACCAACATTTACTTAGTAGCCTCTAAATCTCAGTGTTTTAATATAAATTTAAACTAAACCAACACAAAGTTTTTTTGTACCTGTGTATCATTAAGGCCTAATTCATGGGCAATGAACTCTGCAAGTTCCGTGAAGTTGGGCTTCATGTACGATTTGTTCAGGCTAATTGACATATCAAATGTAATAAATCCAACTCGAAATGCACCTAAGTATCACATCAAAGGAGGCAATATTAGGAGAGAACCTATAGCAAAGCAACAGTGTGAAGTCAATATGATTTACCATACTAGAATTTCGACGAGCTGTCGACCACAGTCATAATTATCAAATCCATGAAAAATGATAACAGCATCGAATGTTATGACTTTCAAGTATATCAATTCCCAAGTAGGGAGAAATATATGAAAAGAAAAATCCAAGTGAAACATATTTATTTTTCAAGATAAACATTTAAACAAAAACACTGTTCATGTTCATTTTTAGCAAAAGCCTCATCAACAGTGGCAGAAGAAACTGATACCTAAACATCAGTGGATACTGGATACATTTGCCTAAATTGCAATCATAATATGTCACAATTCATTGCGTATTGCAAAGAAATAAGCTAAAAGGGAAAAAAAATTATATTCAGTAAAAAATACCCCAAGCAACATGGCTTAAGAATAAATACGGGATGCAAATTTGAATTCGAGGACCATTGCAAAGGTCACGTATATGCTGAAAAGGAATTCTACCTGGAAGAACATTCGAAGGTGATCCATCTGGGGCTAGTGTAGGAGGCATTCCAACACTTGTATCATTGCTGGGGGAAACCAAAGATGGTGGAGCAGAAACACTGGGAATGTGCAGTCTCCTCCATAGTTCAGAACAATTAGTTTTCCAAAAGCCTATCTTGTCATTCTCCCGATCATATGTCACTAGCATATTACGGACAACAATTCCTGTCTCACATAAACCATAGTTATCAGAAATCCCTGGAGTTCCATGCACATGTATGAGAGGGATTTCTTTTTTCTTTTTTCCTTCTTTTAGGAGGTAAGGGTAAGTGTTGGTGGATCTGCTTAAAATATTAAATTTTCATTTTGGTGCACATCAGACATGCTTGATTTGCATAACTATGAGATAGAAAAGAGAGAGAGGGGGGAAGGGGGCAGTTGTGGATTTGTTGAGTTCTGTGAACCATGTAATATACCTCCTAAAAGAGTAGTTGAATCTGCATTTTGGAAAATTCCCAGGCAATAAGCACCACTAACCTTCATATGCTACAAAACATGCCATGAAGAGAAATAGTGAGCCAGAGATGGATAGATAGGAGATGTATCCTAGATAGTAATAATCAACAAAAATAGTCGATGTTGTGCAAACATCCTGAAACCCCTTTAAATAAATTTTAGAACAATCAGAGGTTAGTTTGTCATCAAGAAGGCCAAAAATGATAAATTACCCGGAACAAGTAGTTTTCTGGAGAAAAAGACAATTTGTGTCCACTGCCAAATACCATATCAACCTGTGGAAAAGTTTTTGATAGCTGGGAGACATCCCTAAACATATAACAGTATAAACACTTAGATATAATGATTCAAAAAAGAGATGAAGAAAAGAAAAATCTTTGTTTAATGTAGGCAGCACCTCCCAGCACCCGAAAAACAAATATCATCAAAATTTGGGTCAGGACCGTGGATCCGTTTCAGAAAATGAACTTCCTTCATGATCTGCATTTATAGATACAACAATAACCATGAATTTATGTAAATAGATAAAGTTCTCAAAAATCACATTTGTAGTCTATATTTCAGCGAGATATTCAAGACCTGCTAAAGCAACTCAACATATGCAAGTATCTACAAGTCACGTCAATTATATTTCATTGATATTTATGCAATAAATATTTAACTTTAGCTCAATAATATGTAAAACAAAAAAAAAAAAAAAACAAAAAAAACCTCTGATCTGGAAATAAAATGGAACAAGAGGATCTTCCTCTCAATCACAGAACAGAACACAAACAATACAGAGATAATATTTCAATATGAACTGATGTCAAAAGCAGGCAAGTTCAATAGAAGGATAGAATAAATGTACACAATATTAATTTTATGAACGCAGTGATTCCACAAGCACTTGATGAAGCAATTTCTTAACAGAAGTATTAACAAAATTCATAATCTAAATGTGAGAAATATTTATATTTCACTGTTTCTAACAATGAAATAAGTGAATGCAAATGATTCCAACTCTCTTCTTCAACCAATATGGCTTAGTTTAAAGTATCTAAATGAGTCATCATTACTCCAATAAGAATCATTCGATATTACTGGCAAGCATATGTTTCTCAGTAACCAGTTCCTTCAGTAAGGAAACATAAATCTCACTAAGAAAAAAGAACATCAGTAAAAGATTGTATATTTAAAATATGAACTTGATTTTGAACTGACTAAACAATTAGATGATGGAACTCAGAGACAATAAATCTTACAGCATCCTTAAATGCAGCAAAAGCTTGTCTCGGAAGGTAAGCATATGTAGTTCCACTGTCCAAGACTGTTCCATGCCTTTCATCAAAGATCTTTGGGCTTAGCTTTAATGGGTTGCCAGCTACATGTATTTCCTTAAGCTCAATGTTGTAATATGGACTGTTGCCACACAAAAACTACAGTGAATGTGTGAGATCCACTAGATGCATTCCTATGAAAAATGCATCGCCACAATTGATATTTTGTTCTAGAAACCTTACCTGCGGAAAGGGTCTGAATGGGAGAAAACCATATCAGGTGGGGGAGTGATTCCACCAAGAACCATAGCACCCCCACCCACATCCATCCCACCATAACATAATGAAAATGAGTCACTAATAACACCCTTGTCAACAAGTTGATCCACAATACTAAGCCGGCCACGACCCAAACCCATTATGCCATCAGCACGTTGGCTGTAAAGATCACCGGTTTCCACGTTTTCACAGCCAAAAACAGCACGCTGAGGCACAAGTTCACTTTCACTGCCGAAAGAAATAACATCCTCCCCGAGTACACCACTACTCGAGCTCATCTCAGCATATCGTCTGTCATAAATGCATTGTTTTCTATCGTTGTCACAGTTACAACCAGGATTGCATTTTAAAGGTTGGTAGGTGTTAGACTTTTCAGGTTGGAACCTTGGATCCTGGATAAAGATAAAACATCAGTTGTCAATTAACAAACATATTATACACAACTTCAACATATAACCTTTTCGATTGAAAAAAAAAATACTAATAATAGAATCACTTAATCTTAGCAGGGGTTCAGAGGACAACAGGAAAAAAGAGAACTTCATATAAATTTACAAGAACTGGTACTGTGGAGCTTATCACTTGAGGTGAATTGTGAATGTTGCAGATCTATTACAAGTTAATTCCTATTTCATTACACAACAGTGAGAGTACTCAGAGCAGGTTGATACTCATATCTACAATCTACTACTGTTAAATTAAACGCACATGCAACAATTTTCTTTCTTCTTTTTTTTTCAAAAATTGGGAATGGGGGAAAGAAACTAGGATCCCCAAATGCTAATTTCGTTTTTCACGCTAATTTCTCAGCAACCAAGTGGGATTAATGCAGAATTTTACCCAACTTATCATGTAATAATTCATTGTAGATCAACTGTAATTTTACAATTATTGTATAGTACAATAGAACCAGAAGCAGTATTCAATATACAAAGACTTGCAGTAATAAACAACAAAAGCTAGATGAAATGACAAATAACATGGATAAAGTAGGAAGACCAATTGTAGAAACTCTTTATCAACGAACCTGATGCTTGCCACAGTGTTGACAGCCGGAGCAAGGAACATAAGTCACAGTACTCCCTGTGTCCACAATAAGAGCAAACTGCTGAGGCGGTGTCCCGATATTTAGCCGCGAGGTATAGTAACTGCAAGAATTTTAAAAATCTCAAAATTCATTGAAAAACCGTATATATAACAAAGCAAAAGCGAAAGCAAATTGAAATGAGAATATACCCATTATATAGGAGATCGTCATAGAGGCGCATGTGAGCGTTTGGTTTGTGAGGTAACGGTGACTGGTGCAGGTGTCTGCGTCGATCATCTGAGTGCCGTTGCTGGGTAGAATTAGGTGATGAGAGATGGAGAGGTATAATCAACGGCCGTTGATCAAATTTAATATCGTTAATGGAATTGACAGGGATGAGATTGATTCCGATAATGATGAAAATGAAGAAGAGGGAAGCCATGGCGATGGCAGTCGTTCAACGGGCTAAGAAAATCCTCCCCTGCCCTCTCCCCCGTCCGTATTGTATAAATGAAGAGAAATGGAATGGAAGGATTGCCAAGTCAACAATAATAATCTTCGCGATGCGGTTAATTTGAGATCTTATTCAATCAGAAACTGCCACATTATGGTTGAAAACGCTACAGTCAACGTTTAATGAAAAATGGGAACAGCAATAACAATATAGCAGCAGCAAAGAAAGCGGTTATTGATTTATTTGTTCAAGCGTCAAACGTTGCGTTTAATCTTGAAAGAGTGGTATAACATCCTCTGATTCAGGGAGGAGGTCTTTACAAGAATGTGAATGGAAATCGTGTTTATGGATTCACTTTCCATGTTATAATGACAAAGAACCTGAAGAGACATGCAAGTAACACGTGTTACAGAAGAAAGGCAATAGAAAATGAGGTCTCAAAATCATAAATAAATGCATTTTATTGTCTAACTGCACAATAGGTAAGGTATACAAAGAACAGCCAACTGAAGGGATAGCAAAGCATAGCTGGGAATAATGTACAGTTTGAAGACAAGTCTGTATCATTCCTTACTTTGAAATCCCCTCAAGTGGATTGTACATAAAATTCATGTTAGTTCCAAGCCAAGCAAAGCCAATAAGGGCTTTCGTTTCGAATTTCCACAAGGTTCCTTCGGTTGGCATATCAACTTACAATCAAAAGGACTACAACCCAAAATACCAACAACAAAATCCTACAAAATGACACATGACACAGGGAGAGTTATAACACCACCAACAATCCTACAAACTCACAGACTCACTGCATAAAGGACAGTAAACACGTAATACAAATGGGATGAGATCTAGGATGGTTGAAAAAAATTTAACTAGACCTCCCTTTCATTTGTATGTCTATATGTATGACAACCTCCTCCTCTCGAACCAGGCAAGCACTTTTTTGCCATAGATATTGCTGCGCATCATCGGAGAATTTATCCTAATGAGATTCCGCAGAGCATCATGGACAAGGCCCTGATATATCAAAAAAGGATAAGAAAAATAAATCAGAATCTAATCAAAATCTCAGGCACTATCTACAGCTTTTAAAGTCAAAAAAGAAAAAGAATATGCAAAACATGCATGCAAGCAATGTGATCAAATGTTTAATTAGCAAATCTTTAGAGTTGAGTAAGGTTAGAGCAGTTGAACTTGGATAAGTCAAATTTCACTAATCAAGGGTTAACTATTAAGAAGCTCAATTACATTGAGTCGAGTCTCGGAACCATTTACCAAGACAGCTAACTAAATTAGAGTCAGCCTTTCTTGGTTACTTTAACCCAGTCTGCAGACAGATATAGCAGGAGGTTGAGTAAAACCTAACCTTAGAGACTGACAAAGCAGACTGGATAACATAATTTCCAAAAGGATCCATGAGAAGCATAGAAACGTTTGGACTTCTAAGCAACTCCATAATAATTCTCACGGACTGCTGTTCTCCTGATTCTACCAAGCACTTCTCCACGACATTACTACCGTACTTATTGCATGAGAGAGATGTGTAATGCCCTTCAAGATGTCTCAGAAGATTTGCAGTTATCTGTGGTACCCTCAGACCCAGTATATGTTGCACCACGTAGTTGCTAAAGAAAAAAGAAATTGTAGAAGCATATCAGGCTCAATTTAGAAGACAAAAGATGTCAACTTCAGATCATGACTAAATAGGGGGTAAAAGAAGCATAAGAGTTTATGGAACCAAACCCATAACAATCTTCTGCTAAGAGTAGCGCATTTGCTATTATCTCAGCCACAAGATGCTCTCTTTGTGCCCCTTTAGAGTATTCAACACACTGCTGCAACACACAACACCCGGTTTTATCCGTCGCAATTCCATAACAATTATCTGCCACCACATTCAAAAGATACTGCCAAAAGTAATCAATTGTTAGAACTTTCAAAAGCCAGAATCATGCCTTGTTCAAGATAAGTATTGAATTAAGAAAAAGTGAGTCAGAGTATTGGTTTCATAAAACTCATATAATGATTGTCTTAGCAGTAAGGTAAGATTAATGCTAATAGAATTTTATTCCATTACCATTTCATTAACTAGTTTTCTGGAAAGAAAGGCAGCAACCTGCCACTCATTAGTGTTATATTAAGCACATGCATAGATAAGTGCACTGATTCATGTCTCATACAGCAACACTGAATAGACTCCCTAATCTTACCAGCCTAAGGGCCAGATATTTATTGTTGTTGAAAAGACGTGCACTGATATAATAATCATGCCTTGTTCAAGTCAAGTATTGAATTAAGAGAAAGTGAGTCAGAGTATTGGTTTCATAAAACATGTATAATGATTGTCTTAGCAGTAAGGTAAGATTAATGCCGAATGGAAAAAAAATTTCCATTACCATCTCATTAACTAGTTTTCTGGAAAGAAAGGCAGCAACCTGCCACATATTAGTGGTTATATTAAGCACATGCATAGATAAGTGCCCTGATTCATGTCTCATCCAACAAAATTGAATAGACTCTGTAATCTTACTCAGTTTAACAGCCAGAAAACAATTTATTATTATAGAAAAGATGTGTACAAATGCTAAGCCGAAGATTAACTTGATTATAACTTTTGAGATGTTGCAAAATTCATCTTCTATGAGATCTTTTTAATTGAATTGAAAAAAAAATAGTTCTCTCTTTTGACTTTGTACAGTAGAGATTGTAAAAATGTATTTTGTGTGCATATTTTGTGGTTGATTATAGTGTATTAAAAAAGGGTGCAAACCATTTATTTTTCCCTGTATATGTATACACATATGTAAAGATCCATCACCTCCTATACAAGTGAGATCTTCAAAGTAAAGCTGCTGGAAACTATGAAAAGTGAGTTAGTAAACCATCTTAGAATTAAAGTTGTATATGATACTTAAAATAGACTAATGTATATCTTACGAATTTCACTAAAACATTGATCCCAAAACTATATATTTTTTTTCCAGCAGTTAAAGGCAGGCTAAAATTTCACTTCAAATTTTGTTTACCAAATTTCAAGAGCAAATTTTGATGACACAACCATTATAAAATCATACTATGATGTTCTGAAATTTCAAACCATGATTTTTTTCCACTAAACATGCTAAGTTGCAAACATAGATTACTAGCAAAGCAAAAGAAATTGCAAGAAATGCCGAGTAAAGGTATTTTTGTTAGTTATTCATTTCCAACACGATAATGATAGCACACTCAAGAATCATCATCCTGGAGGCAATGAAAATTAATCCCTGCAAAAACATGACAGTCCTTTGTTTTTAATCTCAAAAGTCAAAAAAGCATGGCAACATCCAGAAGCACCACTCAGGCACTTCACAGAAAACCACTAACAAGAATCAAGAAGCTATAACAAAATTTGCCACATCTCATGAGCAAATCTCAAATTTTTTGTTGTTGGAATTAAACCTCTCGGTAAGATAAGAATAATGATTTGGCTACAATCAAAATCATTTAACCAGATTCCATAATATTAAATGGAAATGATAACTCTTAGAACAATCTTCTACCTTGACTAGAGAAAGTGAAATTATTTAGATTAACTCTAACTTCTGCAGTTATTTCAAAAACTTGTAATAAGTATGCATCTCAAAGCAAACTAAAGGAAAGGAAAGGAAAGGGTAAGGTTGCACCAATAATCCAAACACATAATGAAATGGTCTTAAAAATATACATGAAGCTTAGTTCAAATGCAGCAGGACATCAGTAATTTAACAGAGTATATAAAAAAGATTATGGCCATCAATCCAAAATAATTGAACATTACTTTATTGCCTTCATCGGAGAAGTGTTTCAAACAATGCTGGATCACATGATGACCGTTCGTGTCCTTAGTTAAAGCCACTGCACCAGCGCTTAGAGCTGTCGCAACCAGTGAGATTTGCTGTGGGGTGGTAAGATTCTCTAATAGTCTCAGTACAGCACGACTCCTGCACAACAAACAGAACAAAATTATATTAGTTTCAATACAACATTTCTGTCAATCATTTTATGAGACAATTAAACAAACAAACAAGAAAATAAAACATACCCATGTGTGTTAAGACAAATTCTAACAAGTTGAAAATCAACCTTAGTCAGCATTAGAAGAATTTGAGTCCTCTGTTCCTCACTACAAATTTCTACAAGCTTTTGTATAACATAATTCCCAGAAGTGTCAATCATCAACTCGCACACATGGTCAATCACCTCCAAGAAAATCATATCGATTTCCTCTCTTGTTAAGCCATTATTCATAATCCTCTGCAACTGTTGACACTGTGTTTGATCCTTGGCAATAGCCACAATAATGCCCCTAAAATCTCCCACAGACAAGCGTTCCTTTTTAATAGTCAAACCGGACCTCGAAACGGTCCGGTCTTTTGACAACACATTATTCACGGACATGCTACGCTTCGCAAATGGCAGGATTGAGAAATCATTGATAAATTCTCCGTCTGTATAACCACGCAACAACCCAGTTTGGTTTGACCTCATTTGACTAAAATTATTCGATGTTGAATCCAAACCAGTCGCAAAACCATCAAAACTACCATTTTGCAAACCCACAAACCCAAAAGCACTGCCATCACAATTTTGCAGATTCAAACTCAAACAATTTTGATTTGTTTGTTTCGTTTCCTGAGAAGGAACTGACAAAAAACCATGGTTTACAAGATTATCAGAAATAGACCCATACCAGTAGTCTCGATTAGTATTGAGACGAGAAAAGGCAGATGCAAGAGTTTCATCAAAATGGGTTTCCTGAGGAGGGTTTAGCAAGAATGTTTCACGGCGAGGATAGTAGCAAGAGGCTTGGATAGGCGGTAACTCACCGTAAAACGGAGACCACGTCATTTCAGCCATAAAAGATCGGTTACCGTGTGTGTTCGCCATCAATCAAGAATCTTAATGACAATGAAAACTGAGAGAAAAGAGAGTAGGCGTCTTTAAGGAGGTTTATAAGGTATTTAATTCATATGAAGATACAAATTGATTTTAATTGAGGAACAAGGAGATTTGGTTCGTATAGAATTTGGGTATGTTCAGTAATTGGTAAGCTTTTGAATATAAAAGGTAAGTGATTAACTGAGAGTTATAGATGGAGAGTGAGACTGCCGAGACATGCTATTACCACTTGCAGTTTTGCATGCAATTTATGGAAACTTTCCATACTACTAGAGAGAGAAACGAATGAGAAACAAAACTGTGTACACGTGGCAAATGTCTGTCACCTAGGAAAGTGTGTAAGTGTGTGTTTCTCCGGCAGAACCTACGTAGATTTTGTTTTGTCATTGTCCAGTATTATACGCCATCGTTTTACTTTCTTTTTGAATATTTTAAAGATAAATATATACTTAGCTAATTTTCCGGAATTAAAGATATGTATGGTATATTTAATAAATAATGTTGGTGTTAAAATGTTCACTGTAATTAATTTTGTAATATTAGCCTGGTGTTGGTATAAAATTTAAGATGCAAGCAATGCTATTGTTATTGCTATGGCAACTAAGAATATTGATGCATCAAGCATTAGAGAAAACAAAGGTTAAATTTCAACAAGCTTCAATTGATTGCCAAATAAGTGAGTGGATGCATTTCTATAAAAAGAATATACAGATTGTGGTAGTGGTATACTTTATTTTTCCTTCTGGAGATCCAATTGCCTTAGTTTCTTTCTTACCAAAAGTAAGACTAATTCAACCTGCAGTGTAATTGTGTTGAACTAAACCGAAAGGCATCCGCTCCTGTACAAGGTTCAAATCCAGCTATGTATTGTGTCTAGCTTCAAATCAGAAAGAACATCGACTGATGGAGGTAGTTTCTATGAAAGTATTGCACATTTCTTGATTTCAGTAAAGCCCAACACTAGATATAGAAAAAAGAAAGAAGAAGATAGCAGTATTTCCAAGGCAACAGCCAACAGGATTACAAAATTTCACTTCCTGTAGTTTTGAATAGTCCCTTCCAGGAACTAGCAAGGTCAGCTTTGACTATAATACATACAATGCTATTACATCAAAGAATAACTAAGCAATCAGTTCTAAATTTACTTAGCACACTAATTCTATCCGCCAAAAAAGGACAAAAGGATAACATTATGAATCTGTGTAGTTCCACTGTGCAAAAATGGTACAGTTACAGCTTGACTGCATCTATTGTTTGAATCTGTACAGATCATCTTAAGTATGCCGAAACTTAGAGATAATCATGGTAAAGGAGATCCATAATCTCCATTTTATATGTGGCAGACTTTCATAGACAGTAGTAAGCTTCTGAAATTTCAAAGTTCCTCCCGTAGGCTTAATTTCCAGGATTTGTATATCTCTTTGACATTTCTAAGCTGAACCAAGTAGAAGGAAGGTCACTACCACGTGTGACTAGGTATATAATAAACGCTAAATATGCGGCAGTGCCAGTGCCGGCCATAAATCCATACAGCAGTCCCCTAACTTCAGATACAAAGAAGTCCAGCAACAGATAACCATTAATCACAATCACCAGGGCAGCCACAGTCCAGGCCAACCTCTACAAAATAATGAACAAAATATCAGAGATGTATGATACGGTTGGTTTCAATTTTTAACTGACCCTGCAACTCGTCTGAAATGCTATATGAATAAGAAATGGTGACCAAAAAAAATAACAACAATGATAACAAAATGACATTATCTACTTGATCAGTTATGCTGACCAACCTCTATGACTAACCAAAAAAGACCATGATAACAAACAAAAAGTTTCATTGCATATTCATTCTGAAAGCATACCAATAATTCAAGTTTTATAGTTCACTTTATTTATCAATTTCATCGCTGGGGAAAATAATCTGTGTTAAGCAATGGAAAAATAAAACTGGAAGTATCGCTCCCAAAACTTGTGCCTAGGGTCAAGTAATAAATAAGAAGATTTTGCTGGCAAGATTTAACTGACTTGATCTTTTTAACTTTGTAATTTAGTATTACAAATGAAATTGTAAAATCTTCACCTAGAGAACATCTGGTTGGTTGTAGCCACTTATGTTAATAAAATTTTCTCATCAAGGAAAAACAAAAAGATTAAACTAGCTCTCCTCATACAGGTAGTTCCTTACTTTTATCCAGACATTTCTTTGCTGTTTTATCACAAAGTTTAGAAGCATTATCTTGCTCCACCAGATAAATCTAACCTCATTCTCTTTGAATAGTCCAAATCTCAACAGATTCAACTTCTTTAACTAACACACACATACATATATAGATTCCAGAAGACTACAAGGAGGAGATTTTATCTTGACAGTTTTTCTTTTTAAATAGTACATAAATTTAAATCATATCCCTCCCCAACCTTGATGTGAGTGGGATTTATATCTTGACAAACAACAGTCCAAACCATCTGAAACATAACATAATTACCATATATAGCTGTTCATATAGAGCTAATTAGTGTCACAAATAGCAGATTAGCTAAGTCAAACGGCTTACCTCGAGAAATGGCCCAATTCTGAAAACTCCCATGACCTGCTCTTTGGACACCAAAGTAAGAAGAGGGATAAGTGCAAAAGGAATTTGTATTGACTGAAGCACATTAAGCCATTCGTTTAAAATATCCAATGAAGCTTCAGAAGTGTTAAATACAAGTGCTACAATCATAGTTGGCACAATAGCGCAGCTCCGTGTGATCAATGCCCTCTGCCATTTCTTCAAAGGAATATTGAGAAAACCTCCCATAATAAACTGCCCAGCATATGTGCCAGTTATTGTACTACTTTGTCCAGCTGCCAATAACCCAATACCCCAGATGTAAAGAATTGGTAAATATCCTCCTCCATACTTCTCCTGAAGATACTGCCCTGCATTAACTAGTCCTATACTATTGGCTTGCTTAGTACCATAAAATCCCTTGGCAAAAACAGTTGTTACAAACAAGTTGATAATGAAGGAGATTAAAAGAGCGACAGATGACTCAATTGAGTAATAGTTCAACGCTTCTTGAACCCGGCCTTTCTTGTTGGGATCAATATTCCTTGATTGTACCAAAGCAGAATGCAAGAATACATTGTGAGGCATAATGACACAACCCACAACTCCCACAGCCTGCCTAATTGTTTTTGAGCCAAGTCTTGGAACCAAAATTCCTACAAAGTGGATGAGAACGAATTATAACTTATAGCTAAGGGCGCACCAAACTCGGTAGTTTATAGAAGAAAATAATAAAATACCCAAAAACAGAAAAATTAACTTTTATATTAAATAACTTTCTTACCCAGCAACAGTTCTTTCCCACTGGGTTGTGTGTCACCAAACATCCAAGCGAATGATAGAGCCATAGTTCCAATTAGAATCGCAAAAACAGCTTCTAGTTTCCTCACTCCATAGTTCTCTAGAAATAAAAATACGAAACTGTTCCCAGGACAGAATGAAAAACACATAGTTAACCAAATGTACAATCATTTTCTGCAGAGCAGGGAGCAACAGGACACATTAATTATCACAAAAGAAACATAATCCATAGGTGCAACTAATGGCTACAAAAAGAATGTAATGTTTAAATTAAACATGTGACAATAATAAACTCTAACAAATAATTAAAAAGAGGCCAAAGTTATTGAATTTTAAATAACGTGCAAACACCTTAATTTCCAACCAAATTCATTAAATACGCAAACGTGCAAGCAGCTTCAATACACTGGTTCTACTGTCCGAGTAACCAAAAACAAAATCTTAATCATCTAATGCAATCCATCAGCTATCATAAACTTCGGTGTGTGATTTACAAAACAAGAACCTTAAAATCTCTCATGAGATTCATTATAATTCCAAAATCAACACAACGCCATCACATTAAACATGCCAATCCAAAAGCAATGAGATAAACAGAAACATAAAAGGATTAAAAACAAAAAAAACAAAAAGGCTTACCAATCCGACGCCGTAATTACAACTCCCGCCCACAGCGGCAATACCCCGTGACTCAAAATCTGAATAGCAATAGCGCTCCCAATTACCTCCTGAATATCGGCTCCAATAAGCGCAACCTCGGCCATGAACCACAGCACCAAGCGTGCCCAATTCGGGTACTCATCTCTACAAAGCTCGGCCAAGTGCCGCCCCGTCGCAACTCCAACTCGGACGGACAGTAATTGAATCAGCAGGCCCATGATCGTGGCCCACATTAACAACCAAAGAAGAGAATACCCTGCTATCGCTCCCGATTGAAGATCCCCCTCCAGATTTCCTGGATCCAGAAACGCTATACTCATTAAAAAACCCGGTCCCGTGAATAGCCAAAGTTTTTTCCACGAGAAAGGCGGCACTTGGTCAACGTCAAAGGAATCTGTATCGACGATCAGGATTTTCTCTCGTGAATCGAATGCGGTTTCCTCGTCGTCCGATGAGGATGGTAGGAGGTGGTTGGTTTCATCGTTCTCTTTGGATCCGTTCTCTTCCCGTGATTCGGAGGCGTTCATATTTTTCTTAACGGAATATTCGAAATTTCTTTTGGTTGTCTCGTGCAAGAGATTCTGTTTAGAGATGTACAGAACACGGTAGCTCTCACCTCTGGGCGATGGGGCGAGCCAGCTGCTTGAAGTCTCGAGTTCAGAGATGCTGCCTGGATTTATAACCTTTATTTTTGTCTGAACCAGCAACGTAGAGTCTGTTACAATTGGGCCTTCCGGCTAATTGGAGATTGACACGTCATAGGCCATAGGGTATTTCGTCATTTTTACCGTAAAATAACACTAGGAATACAACAAAATCTTAGGATTATGTTTTGAAAGGGGAATGAAAGTAAAGGAAATTAACTTTTTATTGTTTAGTTATATTATGAATTTATTTGTGAAAATAATTTTTTTTATTATATATAATTAAATTAATTTAAAATATATATTAAATTATTTAAAATATAAATATTAAAAATTTTCATTTTTTAGAAAGGAATCCTCTTTCCTTAACTTAAGAGAATAAAAATTCTTAATAATCCTATTTTTCCACTCAATTCTTCAACTCACAGCAATGATTTCAGGAACCAAACTCAAAACTCTTCAATTGTTCAAATCACAACAATGATTTCAGGAACCAAACTCAAACTCTTCGACTCACTAATGCTTCAGTTTTTCCAAGTTTTAGAAGAATCACGTAAATCCCACAAATGTCTTGTCCAATTTCATTTGAATAACAGATCTTAGTAGTAAAATCATAATTAGGAGAGAACTCAAAGTCTCTCAATCAATTCCATTACATCCCCATGATAACTAAGAGACGGCGGGCACTGTGGACAGTGGTAGTAGGACACCATGCAACAGCGATTGCATACAATTCGTAGTTTCCTTGATGTTGGCAACACAGAGCATGCACAACATTCTTCTCATTACGGATTTAAGAATACAGATAGAGAAGTGAACATTTGGAATCGATTGGCATTAAATCTAAGAATGAAACAGTGTTTACATTGCATCTTCATCTTTTTGCAGTTTGTTTTGTGATAAAATCAAGTAAATATATTTCAATGGAATGGTATCATCAGTGCTAGAGCATAGGATAGTGAAATTTGGTGCCCTTCTTATCATATAATCTCTAAAAAAAGCAAGTTTTCACATACAATCAGAAGCAGTAGTGCTATTTCTAAGGATAGAGGGAACATTTAGGATATGGGATGGGATGCTTTTTTTCATTTTCGTATGTATATGTCGACAACATGAAGACTGAGCACCGTTCTTTTCATTACGGGTCATTATGCATACCATATGGCACAAAAAGTTATTCGCTAACAAAAATTAAAGAAGATAAATCCAAGGCAGCAGCATCGGAAAGTGCTAGCATCTGCATCAGCTGATTATAACATTTTACCTAAATCAGTCCCACAAAATGGTTCGGTTGGTAAGATTAATCCTTAACACGCGTTCTTGTTTATTCCACCGTTGTAATTACAGGAGCATCGGTTAATTATAACATTTTCACAGGAATGACATAGTCTAAAAACTAGAACCAAGTTTAATTCAGATTTGAGAGAGGAAGTTGACCATTGACAGGCGTGGTCGACATTTTGTTAGCAGTGTGTCATGGACCGAACACTTGTTATTGACCCAAAAGACTAGCCTAATAAGTGATACTGCTTACTCGTTCTTATAAACCCATAATCGACCCATGTTTTATCCGATATAGGACGTGACATTTTCACCCATCCAATCACGTGATGTCCTCGTCACGGTCAAACCCATCCAACTGGACCTACCTGACCCGTATTGCTCATCCCCGCAATCTTCGGGAACCCATATCCCACGTAATAATCCCTTATTGGGGCGCAAAGTACAGGTGTTTGAGAGAGCCCACATGAATAAGAATTTGAGTTTGTTCTGATATCACTTGTCATGGACCGAGCGCTTGCCATCGACCCAAAAGACTAATCTACTAGGTGATACTGCCTATTCACCCTTATGAATCCATGATCGACCCATGTTTTATCCGACGTGAGATGTGACAAGTGGCTTGGCCTTTGGCATGGTGATTTCGACTCCTTCCCTCATATCCACCATTTGCTTACCAATTCTTTGCCACTCGAAGCATTGGATCAGCGATCCTAATGCTTACCCAACTATTCTCAAGCCCAATCCTTCTCCAGGACAGCCTCTTCTTCCTAACCCAAATGGCATCATTTTGAATCCATCCCTTGTCCCCTTTAGCCCTTTAAATCTCTCTGGCTTGAACTTTCTTGGATCCACACAAAATTTGGGATCATTTTGTATGGCCTAATATTAACAAATAATGTTGTGCCACGTGGGATGTTGTAACCTTCTACAGTGCACCCATCGGATGATTCTTAGGGCACTAGCATTGGTACAAGTGGGAACATTCGGAGAGTCTCGTTTATAAAGCAGCGAAGGTATGGAAGCTAGACCATGTCTGATTCATCGATTAAACGGCAATGTCCGACTCTGTTATCGATTTTTGTTTGAGCCTTCTTTAGGATTTCTGGGTGGTTAAGTGTTACGAACTTAGAGTTGTGGTGTGCCATAACTTGCTAGTAAGTTGAGTCATGTGTAGGCTCTTGTGTTTTAGCCAAGCAATGCTAGCATGAGTTTAAGTTGACTAAGTGTCCTAGTGATGCATAAAATAAGAGTTTGACTATGTAACAAACTCCGATGTCTCTAGGAAGCCTGAGGTGTTGGCTTCAAACTATAAAAAGAGTGCTTGGCAGTATGTTGCCATCATTCATGAGTGAGTCTAGAACAAGTTGAGTGATACTAGTTCTAGAGAGAGAAAGTTTTAGAGAGAAAAAGTATAGAATTTTCGAAAGAGCATTCACAAGGGTGTTGTGAGTGGTATTGTTTTCTTTTTAAAGTGTTTAATTAAAAGGTTGAGGGCTATAGCCTTCACAATTTACATATTGCTTATATTGTGGACTTGTGTTGCTTTGCATTGTATTTGCGTTGCTTTGGTTATGCTTGCTTGAATGGCTTATGCAGGAAATTGTGTGCGAAAAAAGTGTGTGCTGATCAAGGGTGTCTTGACCATCGCGGGGTTGGTCGCATAAAAGAAAAGAACTCCGTGACAGTTGGTATCAGAGCTATGTTATGCTAAAAGCCACGCTTACTTGTGACCAACAACAACACAATGGTAGGAGACACCACCAAGGATCGGTTAGATAGCGTGGAGAGGGCTATTGGGGCGTTTGCACCTGACACACCAACATTGGCTGACCAGATGGGAGTCATAGCCTCAAAGATGTGAAATGTTGCCTCAGAGATGGCGGCATTGAAGGGCAAGATAGTGGATCTAAAAGGGCTTTACGAAAATCTTGAAAAAGATTGCTAAGAGTGGATGAGCACTACGGGCGAGGACTTGATTGCTGCAAATAATGCTTTGAGGGGGCAAGTGAGAAACTTTGATGCTGAGGTGGTGGTGATGAGGAGAGCTTTAGGCAATATACCTCAACACGCTAAAGCGACTCCCTTGAAAGTGAAAGTACCCGAGCCAAAGAATTTTGCTAAGGCGCGAAACGTAAAGGAGTTAGAGAACTTCTTATGGGATATGGAGCAGTATTTCAGGGCAGCCCACATGTTGGAGTTGGAACATATGGACATAACTTGCATGTACCTCATGGGTGATACTAAGTTATGGTGGCGTACAAGGTTGAATGAGGATGCTGAGGCGTTAAGGCCACCTATCCAGACTAGGGAGGTGTTGAAGAAGGAATTGAAAGCTCAATTCCTACTAAGCAATACCGTGTGGCTTGTTAGGGAAAAGTTGAAAAGGCTGAAGCACACCGAAACGGTGCGTGATTATGTGAAGGAATTTAGCTCGCTGATGCTAGATATTCGCAATATGTTGGAGGACGACAAGCTCTTCAACTTCATATTGGGTTTGCAAAATTAGGCCCAAACTGAGCTGCAGCAGCAAGGAGTGAGAGACTTACCCGCGGCACTTGCAGCGGTTGATGGGCTAATTAACTACAAGCTCGGGCCTCAAAACGAGCAAAAAAAAGTCTATGATAGCAATAAGAAGAAGAAGGCTGAGAACTCCAAGAGTGACGGCCAAGAAGAGAAGGGAGAATCTAGCCAAGCCAAGCTGCAAAGGTAATGGAAATCGGAGAATTTTATATGTGGTAGACCCTATAGAACAAAATAATGCTTAAACCAAGCCAAGTTGAATATAACAACTAAACAAGAGGTACAACATGAGGCCGAGACAAGTGTGCCTAAGTTGAACCCGTTGCAGTAAAGATGCAATGCGTTGTAAATCGATAAGTCTTATTGAGGACTTATGTATGTGACGGCATATGTCAATGGGAGGGAAGTTCGGGCTATGTTAGACACTGGTGCTACGAACAACTTCATCGCGGACCGTGAGGTAGAGCGGCTGGGATTGAAGATTGAGGGCACACAATGCGCGGTGAGATCCATGAACTCTTCAAATATGGCCATGCGAGGCATAGCCATAAGCATGTTGAAGATTGGAGCATGGGAGGAGAAAGTGCAATTTTCTATCCTTCCACTTGAAGGCTTT
Organism: Cedrela odorata; assembly: GCA_035584115.1. Taxonomy (NCBI): domain Eukaryota; kingdom Viridiplantae; phylum Streptophyta; class Magnoliopsida; order Sapindales; family Meliaceae; genus Cedrela; species Cedrela odorata. Next base: position 4,054,599 of record JAXCLQ010000002.1, on the reverse strand, counting down.
AAACTCATTCTTGACTTAGAGTTCTTTGTGGGTGCGATAGCATATGTGATGCCGCATATGAGGAGTCTTCTTATTACGGGCAAAATGCCGGAACTTATGCGATGCGAGTTCTTGAAAAATGGCACAAAGGGACCATCACTCCAAAGTGCCATACAATTCAGCAAAGGTTTAAAGCAAAGGGAGATGTCTTACATAGCGGCGCTTGTGGAGTTCAAGCCAGATCAGGTTGAGGAGGTGTCTGATGAGTATGAGGTTATGCTAGACGACTTTGCTGATGTGATGCCACCAGAGTTGCCCAAAGAGTTACCCCCACGACGTGCGGTGGATCATCACATTGAGTTGGAACAAGGGGCGAGACTAACCGCTCAAACTTCTTATAGAATGACGCTAATTGAGTTAGCGGAGACAACTAGATGACTTGTTAGATGCAGGGTACATCTAACCTTTGAAAGCACCTTATGGGGCACCGGTGCTATTTTAAAAGAAGAAAGACGGCTTGATGCGGATGTGTATCGACTATCGTGCACTCAACAAAATGACGGTCAAGAACAAATATCCCGTCCTGAATGTGGCAGATTTGTTTAATCAGTTGAGAATAGTGTTTGACTTCACGAAGTTAGACTTGTGATCAGGATATTGGCAAGTTAGGATTATGGAAGAAGATAAATCCAATATAACGTGTGTGACAAGGTATAGCTCATACGAGTTTTTAATGATGCCATTCGGTTTAACCAATACGCCAGCAACCTTTTGCAACCTAATAAATGATTTGCAATATAAGTTTCTTGATCGATTTGTGGTGGTATATCTCGACGACATCGTGATATATAGTGAAACCTTCAAAGAGCATCTCGAGCATCTAAGACAAGTGTTTGCTAAGTTGAGGGAGCATAAGCTTTATGTTAAGAAGGAAAATTGTAAATTTTGTCAACAAGAAGTGTTTTTCTTGGAGCATTGGGTGGGCTACGAAAAAATTCACATGGATGAGAGAAAAATCGAGGCAATTTTTGATTGGCCTGCGCCAATAAGAGTTCTTGAACTAAGATCATTTCTTGAAATTGCTAACTACTATAGAAAATTCATTAAGGGCTACTCAAGAAGACTAGGCGCGCTTATGGACTTGCTGAAGAAGGAGAAACAGTGGGAATGGATGAAATGTGCCAACAAGCGTTCGATGAGATCAAAGAGACAGTAGCTTCTGAACCGGTACTTAAGCTACCTGACTTTGACAAGCCATTCGAGTTATGGACAGATGCATCGGACAAGATCAATGGCGGCGTGTTAGTTCAAGATGGGCATCCCATAGCGTTCGAGAGTCGAAAACCAGAAGATGCGAAACAAAGGTACTCAACCCACGAAAAAGAAATGACGGTAGTGGTGCATTGCTTGACAACGTGGAGGCATTACTTGTTAGGAATGCGCTTCACAGTCATGACGATAATGTAGCCAATACTTACTTCAAAACGCAAAAGAAGTTGTCACCAAAACAAGCTAGATGGCAAGAGTTCATCGCAGAGTTTGATTTTGTGTGGGTGCACAAGGCAGGCAAACAAAACTCAATGGCAGACGCGCTAATTCGAAATGAAGTGTTGGGCTATGTGGCCGCACTTTCGACCACAACATCGAATTTCATTGATCGTGTAAGGCAGCATGCGAAAAAAGATAAGGCATATCAGCAACTGCGAGATGAAATTAAGAAAGGTAGTGTGCTCAAGGTAAAAGGGTGTAAGTTCCTAGTGGCGGGGACTTACGCAAAGTATTGCTTCAAGATAAACACGATACAAGGTGGGTAAGACATCCGGGTGTTGAGCGAATGATGGCCTTGCTGAAAAGGTTATACTATTGGCCCAAAATGAAAGAAGACATACGCATGTATGTCAAGACATGTCTAGTGTGCCAACTAGACAAGACTGAGAGACGAAGACCAGCGAGACTTTTTCTACCATTGCCGATACCAGAGAGACTGTGGGATTTGATTTCAATGGACTTCATATCAGGAATGCCTAAGTCCGCGGATGGGTACAAATCAATATTGGTCGTGGTTGATCGATTTTCTAAGTACATCATCTTTATACCCACGCCGCATGCTTGCTCAGCGGATAAGGTAGCAGAGTTGATACTCAAGCATGTGGTGAAGTATTTTGGAGTGCCAGAAGATATTGTGAGAGATAGAGATGCGCGATTCATGGGTAGGTTCTGGACTTCACTTTTTAACCTCATGGGCACAGAATTGAAATTCTCTACGGTAAATCATCCGCAAACGGATGACCAAACTGATAGAGTGAATGCACTACTTGAAGAATACTTGCGGCATTATGTGACGGCGAGCCAGAAAAATTGGGTTAATTTACTTGATTCCGCCCAGTTTTAATACAAAATATATAAGTCATCTTCTATCGAGATGAGTCCAACGGAATTGGTAATGGGGCAACAACCTTGCACTCTACAAGAGGTGGCAAAACAGAACACTAAAGTGAAATGTCTAGCTGCATACAAGTTTGCACGCGACAAGTAAGAGATAATTGAGTTAGTCTTTGAAAGTCTAGCTAAGGCAGCTTGTCGAATGAAGAAATATGCTGATGCGAGGCGAAAAGACTTAGAGTTTAACAAATGAGATATGGTGTTGCTGAAATTAACTACGTAGATTTGGAAGAAGATAAGTAGCAAAACCATTCACAAAGAATTAGTGCTGAAGTATGATGGTCTCTTCGAAATGGTGAAAGAGTAGGCAAAGTTGCTTATAAGTTAAAGCTGTCAGAGAGGTTAAAAATTCATTCAACAGTACATGCAAGTTACTTGAAACCCTTTTACAAAGGCTTAGTTGATGTTGAGCAGTAACAAATTAAGCGTGCTCTGCCAGTGATTCGAAAGTAATTCGACAAGGAAGTTGATAAAATTCTTAATCATTGCACTATGGGGCAAAGTAAGAAGAACCGAAGAACGGATTACTTGGTTCAATGGAAAGGGAGAGTGCTGCAAATGCAAGTTGGGAATGCAACGTTACATTGTGGCAGTTCGAAAAATAAGTTAATGACTACCTCGTCGACCCAACGAGGACGTTGGGCTCTTCAAGTGGGGGAAGTTTGTCACGGACTTAGAGTTGTAGTGCGTCACAACATGCTAGCAAGTTGAATCATATGTAAGCTCTTGTGTTTTAGCCAAGTAATGTTAGCTTGAGTTTGAATTGGCTAAGTATCTTAATGATGCACAAAATAAAAGTTTAACTAAGAAGCAAACTCCGATGTTCCTAAGAAGCTAGGAGTGTTGGCTTTAAATTATAAAAAGAGTATTTGGCAGCATATTGCCATCATTTATGAGTAAGTTTAGAGCAAGTTGAATAATACTCGTTCTTAAAAAAAAAAATTTAGAGAGAGAAAGTTTAAGATTTTCGAAAGGACATTTATAAAAGTGTTGTTAGTGGTCTTATTCCATTTTTAAAATATTTAATAAAAAAGTTGAAAACTGTGACTTTCATAATTTACATATTGCTTATTGCTTATATTATAAGGTTATGTTGCTTTCTTTTGTGGTTGCATTGTTTTAATTGTGCTTGTTTGAGTGGTTTGTGAAAAAATTGTATGCAAAAAAAAGTGTATACGGATTAAGGATGTCTAAAGCATCGGGATAAAATAAAAGAGCTCTAAATCAATGATCTGACCTCATCCATCCGCACAGATGACAGAGTTTGGAGACGTTTGGTGGATAAGATCTCAAGGGATGAGATTCTCCTCAGGTTTCTCCAATGATCCCCGTATGAGGCCCATACCAGGCTGGTATAGTTATAGCCCAAGTGTTTTCCGGCAAGTAAATGAGGGCGGTTGGCGAAAGTGGTGTCGTTTTTAGTGAAACATTCCTCAGCGACGGATGGGGAGGACACGAGGAAGACACGGCGGGAGCCAAATTTGAGGAGAAGTACCAGGTCACGGCGGGCTGAGATTTTGGAGAGAGATCGGTACTGGAGAGGTTCCTTGAAGAGGAAGAGATGGCCTATGATTGGCAGAGTTGGGAAAAGGGCTTGGTGGGAGATTCCTGATCTTGTGAAACAAGTGATTTGTTAGTATGTAGTTAGCTACGAGGAGAAGGAAGTGGAACAACATGGGGTTGGTGTCCGAAACTAGTTATTGTCTGTCAGTGATGGTGCTTAAATTTGAAGACATACGAGATCTGAGTTCTGAAACCAAATGTTCACGTCTATAACCAGGACTTTGTGTGAAGGTTTTGACAAATGTGTTGATGGCAATAGTGCAAGACCTGTAACAATTTTTGATATGTTTACTTGAATTCACAAAATTTACAGATTTGTAGACAGGTGTGATTGGTGATTGGTATATTTCTTTGTGGCAAAATCCAAATGAAGAAGTTCAAGTTTGCAAGAAGGTTTCTTTACAACGTTTTGTACTGAAGAAAATACGGAGGCTCCAGGATGAATATGAAAAAATAAAAAATGGAGCAGTTATATAATCAAAATGACAATTTTTAAGAGTGGTTTTTTTTGTACCCTATAATTTATTTGAATATAAAATATTAATATTTAAATAAAATACTCATAATTTAATTAACTATTTAAGACCATTTAATTTATATAAGAAGTTTAATTAAGGAACATTTTGATATTTTAAAACCTAAACAATCATACCAAATCCTTAAATATTAGAAGCACTAGCAGTTTTCCTCTTAGTTTGACATTGATCCTTGGCCCATTTTTAAGGAAAATCATATCTGTATGGCATTATCTTCAGTGCTGTAAATGATGAAAATGACACTAGTTTTTTCACTAGTGCAATATATCAGCAACAGTTACATTTCCAGAGTTTATCAAACCAAGCTGAGAAAGATGCGGAAAGGAAACCTAGAAATTGGAAATAAAGAAAAAAGGGGGACGACAATAAACTTGTGTTTGCATTTTAGCATTGTCATTTGACAATTATATTGCTGAGACATGTCCAACGTAACTACTAACAAGAGTAGTCAGAGTCGAGAAAGGAGGTTCAGCATCGCTGAGCGTGGCCTACACATCGCTAACAGAGGTTGAGCTTTAGGCATGGTAAGCCCAGTGCCTTCACTCATGTCCACCATCTCTTCACCAATTCTCTCCCAATCAAAACATTGAATCAAAGATCCTAAAGCCAATCCAACCATCCTCATTGCCAAGCCTTCCCCAGGACAACTTCTCCTCCCAGCCCCAAAAGGCAACAGCGTGTACTTATTCCCTTTCCCTTCCTCATCCTGGAACCTCTCTGGCTTGAATTTTGATGGCTCTTCCCATATGTTAGGATTGTTTTGTATGGCCCACATATTCACCAATAACATTGCGCCACGGGGGACATTGAAACTTCCCACACTGCACTCCTCTGATGACTCGTGAGGAACTAGTACTGGAGCAGCAGGGTACATCCGGAGTGTCTCTTTGATGATGCCCTGGAGATATGGAAGTTTTGCCAGATCGGATTCCTCGATTAGCATGCTTTGCCCAACGTTTTGGTCAATTTCTGCCTGAGCTTGTACAAGGATCTTTGGATTGTTCAGCAAATTTGATAGAGCCCATTCCATCGTTCCGGCTGAAGTGTCAGACCCTGCTGATAACATCACCTGGAAACATAATTAAGTAATGCTTCATAAGGTCCATTCAGAAATTGCAATTTAACTAAAATGTTTAAATTAAGAAGTATACAGTCAATGATTACTTGCATCATGCCTATGATAATATGATCTGTATAATAGTCAGGCTCAGTCACTTGCAGTGATAATAACACATCGATCATAGTTCTACTCCTTTCTTCAGAGGCAGAATCACTCCTCTTTCTTCTATGCTCTTCAATCAAATCCTGCATGAACTTATTTCGCTTCCCTTGCAGTATCACTAACCTCTTCTCAACTTTATTCAATCCAGCCCATTTCAAAACTGTCAAAAATGGCAAAAAATCTACAATATTAGTAGCCCCACTCAATTGAAAGGTCTCGGTCACAATTTCTTTAAATTGTCTTGCTTCCTCCAATTCCTCCACATTTTCTCCATAATATCGCTTCCCAGAAATCATCCTCATCATAACATTTAGTGTCAGTTCAAAAAACGTAGACTTCATCTCCACAATCCGAAACTCACCACCCTTTGAGCCTCGAAAAAGCCTTTGACACAATAGCCTGGCCTCATCTGCACGGATCCGATAAAACATCTGTAGCCGATGAGATGACAAGATTTCAAGAGAAGCTATGCGCCTTAAGTTGCGCCAGTGATCACCGTATGAGGCCCAAGCAAGGGAGGAATAATTATAACCAAGGTGTTTTCCAGCAAGCAGGCGAGGGCGATTGGCAAATATGATATCATTCTTGGTGAAGCATTCCTCTGCAGCGGAAGGGGAAGATACAAGGATAACAGGGCGAGAGCCGAACCTGATGAATAGAATTGGACCATATTGGTTGGATAGTTTGGCCAGAGTTCGATGAAGGGGTTTCTTGAAGAGGTAGAGATGGCCTATTATAGGTAGGGAAATAGCAGGACTTGGTGGCAGATTTCTGTTAATTTGGAAGAAATATTTTGTTAAGAAATATAAGAAAAGGAAGAGAAGAAAACAGTGGTACAATGAAGAATCCATAGAGAATTTGATGACACTAAGTTAACTGCTATCCGATTCTATTAATAATATTCATATAGGGAGAAGAGAATTAATAGAACGTGGTGAGAGAGCATATTTTACTTGTCCGGTTAATGGATTCTGTTTGGACATTCATAATATGTCCTCACTTACCGAGAAAAATTCGAGAAAATTATTGTTTTCTTGTAAATCTATGCAAATCACACACTGATATGCTGACAAATCTTTAAGTATCTATCAATTGGAGGGTGGGAATAATTGGACAATGAAGTGGCCGGACCTGGATACTTATACCCTTCATGTAGGCAAAAGATGCTGATAGCTGGCCTTGGAAGTATCAACTGCAGACGCTTGTTATGTTGCCTGTGTGCTAAGTTTTTGTAACCTTTGATATTTGATGAATTTGCTGGAATGGTTGGGTTTATTGATTTATTGGTCTTTTGATTGTGCTTGAAATATTCCATTGACTAGGAAAGTTTTAGAATTTCTAGAACCAGACCTTTTGTAAATTGGCATCTGCATATGCTAAGATATATTCAGCCGCTCCAAGCAGGCACAACTCAACATTTTGAAATGGCTACTTGCTAGATCCTGGTAAATACTACGAGTCAACAGAGCAAAAGAGGGATTCAAAGAAGTAAGAATTTTCATTTTCCTGGTGTCTTACTTTCAGTTATGAAATCATTTCCAAAATGAATATTCTGACACTATGTTCAGCTAACCAGCCATGTTACAGTAGACATCCTTCAATAAGTGAAGAATTTGCAACACAACAATTTCTTTGGAAGTGACGAAAACTCGTTTAGAGAAAGAAATCACATTGGCGAATTACGATCTTCTCTGGGAACAAATTGGTAAGAAAATAAGTTACAAGCACATGAGATATTCATTTTCCAACTTCATGCACACATCTTTGAAGTAGTAGACACCTTTGAAGAGAGAAATCCTTGTGCTGAAAGGGATTTCAGCCCCTACATCCATACTTGCATGCCCTTGTAGCTTGATTCAGTGAGCAAATCCATCAGGCACATTAAGATGCTAAGCCATGGACTCAAGTGCAAAAAAATAACAGCACTCATTCTTTCCAGGGATATAATATTCTATACTCTCTACAAACAAATTTCTTCTCACATGCAATCACCCAAATTTCCTAGCTCATTTTACCTCTAAGGGCTAAACAGTCTTCTAACTTTGTGAATAAGCCTACGACATATGGGACACATCTTGCTATCCCCTTCCATAATCCTGCAAAACAAATCAGTTTAATCTCTGACAGATTTATAATCATACGAGAATATGAATGAAGGTCATGTTGCATAAATACCTCAGAGCACAGTCATAACAGGTCGCGCAATGGCCACATGGAACAAAGAAGCAGTTGCGTTGATCATCGTAACAAATTACACATAATTTTGCATCATACAAATCCTCTGAAGAGCTACTAGAAGATCCTGAATCATCTTCTTCCTCATTTATAGTTCCATATGTGAATTGAACCGGCTTCTCAGGTATTATAGGGTCAGTCTCAGATACTTCCCTTTCAGCTGTATCCATTAAGTCGCTCTCACCATCGCATGCTCCAAGGTATTTCAATACCAGAAAAATCAAAATGATAATAAATCCTACAAACGACAGAAAATCAGGTTATAGAGTTGCCATGAGATATTATGAAAGAGTAGAGCATTAAATAAGGTTAGTGTCTGGTCTTGTACCCAAAATTGCAATATAAGTTATCACACGAGCCACGAAAGATAGCTCAATGTACCAACCATCTGTATCTCCCTGCAATTAGTTCATTGAGGTTAAAGTTTTGTTAACTAATTGAACACGTTACAGGGGTGGGAAAACAAGCAGGACTTACATTGTTGGGTGTAGTAAGTACGACAAATTGAGTATCGGGAAATGAGAGTTTGAGCCGGCAGGATCCGTTTGAAGTTGAGCACATGTTCTTTGCTTTTGTAAGATCATACATTTTTGATGAAACATTTACATTCATTGTCGTTATTATGATTCTAGGATTCATGTTAATGACACCAAAATAGTACCTGTCATCTTCCTCAATAATGTATTCAACATCTTTACCTAAAAGAAAAATGCTTTTAGATAAGTCAAAATGCTGATAGCGATTGTCTACTTTCTTAATTGCAAAAACTTATAATTGAAACTTGGTTTCTTTACTACTGTTATATACTGTGCACTCGCAAATTCAAAATCTTAAAATTGAGACCCGAAAATTGAAAATCTGCAAATTTTGAAATCTAAATTTTAAAGAAATTTCTGAGTTCTGGTTAAAGAATTGCGCCTGTAGCTCAGTGGATAGAGCGTCTGTTTCCTAAGCAGAAGGTCATAGGTTCGACCCCTATCTGGCGCGTATGAATTTTTGGCCATTTGAATTTTATTTGCAAAAAGTAAAAAACCCTAAGCCCAATTAAAATAAACGAAATCATACCGTGGATTGGATCAGTGTGGGCAAGGGGGTCGGAGGCACTTGTCAGTTTCGGGAACATTGTTTCAAATTTCCGTTCTCCTACAGCAACATGTGTACATTATCCATACCATAAATCACAAGTAAGAAAAAATTTAGCTTAGAATTTTGATGAACCATACTACTCACCTTTAATTATAATCATTTGGGTATTATTTAATCTGCTGGCCTGAGTTTCCCATCTCATCCGCATCCTGGAACCTTTGTTCAACCACAAATAAAATCCCTGAAAGTTCCAATCATTTTTAATCACTGAACGCAATAAAATGGGCTACTAAATTTGTAGAAATTAAATCTACAGGGACAAAAATAGTCACCTTGCGACTGTAAGCTCCAACAATCAAAAAGTTTGAAACAATCCAATTTGTTTCATAACTTAATTCAGGCTTCTCTGAAAACCCATAAAGAACAACTCCTTTCTTGCTATCATCCCTCACTTGAACTTGCTCAACAAACAAAGAACTTGCTTCCATCATTCTTGATGCGCTGGGTCCAAGCACCATGCGACAATCTCCATAGTATCCATACCGTAGACTCACCGAAACTGCAAAAAGCAAAAGTATAAAAAAATGATTATTTCAGATTGAATGGTAATTTCAGTAGAAATTGCAAGAGAAGATGCAAAATTACATGCCACATATCCATAAGGTCAAAGGAACTAGCAGGCGTGCCCAAGTCTCTTGCCACCGCAGAGGAGGATGTCTACTAGGAGGAGCCAAGACTGGCCTGAACATGGCTAGTATGAGAGCTTGTTGATGAGAAAGAGATGTAACAAGAGATGAGAAAGAGATGTAACAAGAGATTCCTGGGTTTTGATGAAGACGAGATATTGGTAGAGAAGACTGGTAGGTTTAAAAGGACGAGTGGCAAAGGCAAATACTACTACGAGTTCAACAAATAGTTTGTGAATGGCGGGGAATTGAATGGCAAGTTTTCTTGAACGTTAGGTGTAAGTTTCAAGGGCTTTCGCTTCCTACTTTTTCTGGCCGATTGAGTAGTTGACTACCTCCTTTCCGTTCTATAAAGTATTTGTTATGTACCTAGCTACTAATGAAATCTACCCATTGTCAGCTGTGAAAAAAATAAAAATCAGGAAAGTATGACTTGGATCGCCATTGAAATGAGGCCCATTATATGTGGTCTTTGAGGTCCACAAAATCTTATGTCTAGCCCTGGATTAAAGGCCTTGTTCTTACAACTATCTTACATATTATAAACAAATTCCTGTTTTGTTATAAAATATGCATAAAGGCCTTATTCTTATCGAAATAATAACGTTACAACATTGTAATTACAACATTGCAAAAAGAAAATTTCAGAGATTGTGAGCTGAAAATCTTGGGCAAGCACTTAATCCGTAAAGGGTAGGATTTAATTCCCTTTGCGAAAGAAACTTGATCATGCTTGGACGTGGGGACATTTGGCCCGTAGAGGCTTTTCCTTAGCCACGGGAGCCCACCTTTTTTAAAGTTACGAAGGTACAGCGGAAAAAAAGCTATGAAACAGGCGGGGTAAAGGTATGATTTGAGCCCAAAATTCAAAATAATAAAATAGTAAAAGAAATGGCGCTACTATTTCTAAACTCCCTCTTAATCACTCCCCCTCATTTTCTAGGCCAAGTGCTATTCAAAGGGTGGGTTCGTGTACATTATTTTATAAGTCAATGATTTAATTATTATAACATATTTATTTTATAACTTAAGATTTTAATAATTAATCCTAAATCCTAATGCAATGTTTGAAGTTTCTATGAGATTATTGATATTTACGTGATCAATAATAGTAGCATAGATATTACACGTGTGTAAACAAAGTGCTTGCGTGTCAACCCACGAAATATTACATTAGCCCGCCAATGTTACCGGGCACTATATTTCAAGTGTTTTTGTAAAATTCCAATTCTCGGTTAACAACTTCGCAGCCAGCGAGCGCCTAAATTATATTTCAAACAAAACAATGGCGCTGCCGCGCTCGTACTCCCTCTCCCTCTCTTTCTTTTACTACTTATTCCTCCCTTCTCACCTCTCAGACAAATGCGCTCTCTCCTTGTCTACGGAGCCAAACTCATTGTTCCTCGTGTGAGAGTAAGGTAATATTACAATGGCGGATCAAGAGAACTGTGTTAGGGTCACGCGGGCAGCCAAGAAGAGGGCCGCAGTCGGGAATGCGGAGGACCAGCCCGTAACTAAGAGGCGAGTGGTGCTGGGGGAGATATCCAATTTGTCAAACGTCGCCGTTTCGGTGAATCCGAGTCTGAAAGCCGAGTCCCAGAAGCCGAAAGGTAAATGTAAGACGAAAGTGAAGAAGGCTTTGCTGCTGACTGCGACCAAGAAAGGGGATGTTGAAATTGATGACAAGTCGGGTGATCCTCAGATGTGTGGCCCGTATTTTACTGACATTTACGAGTACCTTCATGAGATGGAGGTAAATACGACTGTATCTTGTAGCCGTTTTTGGTTTTTTCGATTTTAATTACAATGAAAATGAGAAAAAAAAAAAAAAAGACGAAACTTTAAATCTCGGTGTTTTATGTTGTCTTGGTTCGACGATTTGGGTTGCTTCTGGTTTTAGTTTATTTAATTTCCTAATGTTAACTTCAAATGAGATGGGCCGTTGCTTTTATATTTTGTTTCATTTCTAGGGTTTAGTATGATTATTGCAGTGGACATTCAAATCAGGATATGTGTTTCAATGTGAAATGACTGTTAGGATTTGTAGATGAATTTTGCAATGCTTACAGACATCAGGCTTTAGGTTTATAATTGAGGCATCAAATCTTAATTAAAGTTAAAACGGTAATTTTGGGTTTATGCTCTCATGTCAAATTTCATATCAAGTACGGCTGTCAAGGTTTTGGGTTATATGTTAATGGTATTGCTTTTAGATTGCATTTCAATCAGCATTGATTAAACCTGAGAGTGATCTGATTATCAGGTAGATCTGAAGAGAAGACCTTTGCCTGATTACATTGAGAAGATTCAGAAGGATGTTAGTGCAAACATGAGAGGAATCCTGGTTGATTGGTTGGTGGAAGTTGCTGAGGAATACAAGCTTGTTTCGGACACTCTGTATCTTACCATTTCTTATATTGACAGATACCTTTCTTTGAATGCTCTCAATAGACAGAAACTTCAGTTACTTGGTGTTTCTTCTATGCTCATTGCCTCGTAAGGCCCTGAATTTCTTTTAATCTTTCTCATCCTTTTGTTTTTCTGAAGCATTTATGTTCAGTCTATAATTGTTTGTTTGCTAATTTAATTATTTTGCTTGTAACAAGTAGAAAATATGAAGAAATCAGTCCTCCAAATGTGGAAGACTTTTGTTACATAACTGATAATACATACACTAAAGATAAGGTAATTTTAATTTTTGTTTTTCCTTTAATCTATTTCTTCAAAAAGTTGAGCTTAATCACTCTATTTAATTTATTGATATTGTGTATTATCAATGTGAAGGTGGTGAAGATGGAGGCTGATATACTCAAGTCCTTGAATTTTGAATTGGGTAGTCCCACAATAAAGACATTTTTAAGGTAAGAATTTGAGTTTCTTGTACTGTTAACATAATTGGTAAAAGTTTACTGCTTTGTGCTAATTGTTATTACTTTTACCATGTTGATGTGCAGGAGGTTCACCAGGGTTGCACAACAAGATCACAAAGTAAAATCCTCATCTCTTTTCATATTTTGTAGATCTGCTTAAGGCATGAGTATGTTTTATTGACTGTTTAAAACTTTATTTTTTTGGCTTTCTATAGGCTTCCAGTTTGCAACTAGAGTTCCTTGGATACTACCTTGCGGAATTGAGTCTATTAGATTATGCTTGCCTCAAATTTTTACCTTCTGTGGTGGCTATATCTGTTATATTTCTTGCAAGATTTATAATTCAACCAAAAAAACATCCTTGGGTGAGCTGATTTCTAATTACTCATCTTGTTTTTGAGCCTTAGGTATTATTGAGCTAATCATTTGCATTCTGCAGACTTCTACCTTGCAACAGTACTCTGGACACAAACCATCTGATATAAAAGAATGTGTTCTTATCATACATGACCTGTATTTGAGTAGAAGAGGAGGTACTTTGCAAGCTGTAAGAGAAAAATACAAGCAGCATAAGGTACATAATTTCAATGTATTTAAGGTTATGATGTCAGCTGTCACATTGTTAAAATGGTAATCTTATGTGTTATTATTTGCTGGAAACAGTTCAAATGTGTGGCAACCATGCCCTCCTCTCCAGAGATACCTGCTTGTTACTTTGAAGATATCAAAGATGGAAGTTTGACTGGAATTTAGGATTTTGATTTATTACCAACAAGAGATTTGGTTTCATTGCAGAGGCTTGAAAGTGAGTTGCTAACAAATTCTAACCCCAGAGGATTGACCTTTAGTGATCATTTCACTAATCTATTTGATGGAAGAGATCTTGGAACTGAATTGCTTATAATCAAATCCTGGGTGGTGCTGCTCGTCAGTGCTAGTTATGATCTGATGCTTGGAGACTATTGAATACCATGGATGGCACTGGTAAAGCAAGCAACAGCTACTAACAGTGACATTGGAAGATCATTTTCTTCTAGGGCAAGAGGCTTCTAGTTCCTTGAGAAATGCTGGTGTTATATGTTGACAGATACACTCTTAATTCATGAACTTTGAATGATGTAAATTCTCACGTGTATAAATTGATATCTCCATGGGGAAGCATTATATAAATGTTTTCTTGGCCTGCTAAGGAGATTAATTGCAGTGGCATTTCATTTGCATTATGCTTTATTTTAGACGAAACTCTTTTGAGCTTGAAGTTTATACTAGATTGTTTCTGGTGTACCATTGAGTAGTATGGATTTGAGAATTGTGTTCAGCTGAGATAGTTCTTTAGATTGTTTTTTCAAGTGATTGGTTCATGGGTCAGGTAATTAGTTGGATTGGATGATAAATTTGACTGGAGTTTTGTGCCCACGAGGTGAGTTATTCAGGGTAATCACAATAGATGCATAGATGACCTTTTGAGTTTGGTGTCTTCAAGAAGCAGTTTTGCCTCGTGAGTCTGACAGTTGTGCCTTTCTCCTATTTTTAATTGCTTATGATGATCAATCTTCTTAACCTAAGGATGAACTTTGGTTTTGAATGTTTTATTACCAACTTCTAGATCAAGATTCCAGCCAAGGATCTTCCGGAGCAGGACAGTTTTGGCAAGGTCATTGATGTAATGAAAGCTTTACACTTATTTGAGTTACGCGAATCTTCTCTAAAATTTACATGTGCACAAATGAATCATAGAGGTGCGGTGCCTGTATTCTATCTGTTTTTTTGCTAGACGCAAAAAGCTGCAATAAGTTCAGATTTAGTGCTAGCTTATACACTTACCTACTCTGATGGATACTGCTCGGATATTGACATATTTGAATCTTTTGCTGGGAATGAGATTTTAATACTTGAAATTGGTATGAAAATTAGTGTCATTTATTGTCATGAACAAAACGTATCATACTATCATTTGACATGCAAATGAACCCAGTTGGTTGGTGATAATTCTTTAGGAAAGCAATGAAATATATTTTGTTCATGGATATATATTCACTGGACATTTATCATGATCATCCAGGAACAAGAAGCCGATATCAGCCTTATGAATAGAGATGTTGGGCTTTTGGACTGAGGTGGGCTTTTATTTAGGCAGGAGAACATGGCCTTGAATGTGCATTGTTGGGTGAGAAATTGGACTTACTAGGGTCCAACATGTGCATCGAAAGCCTGGTTTATCTCGGCTTAGAAAAAGACACATCATTCCATGAAGTTAATACTTAATACTTAAGGTGTCGAGGAATACCCTTCCGTATCATCATTAAAATAGCATGAGTATCAATTTATTAAATGTTTTTTTAGAAGTTTTTAATTAATGTTGTCCATTTAGGAGTCATGGTCAGTGATTCCCTTTCATGCCTGCGCTTGAGTCCAAGCTTTTTTAAAAAATTTTGGTGGGGTAAAGATGTAGAGTAGAGCATGGCTCCTCTACAATATACAATTACCTCTTTTCCATGTTTGTATAAAATATTATTTCACATGTTTTGCTTTTTGCATTCACACAGATTTTGTTTTTAGGCCTCTACAGGGAAATTCATAAGAGGAAGTCGATGCCGCATGATCAAAGATCTCAAGCATCAATGTACAGAAACCAACATGCTAATTGCTATCCAGGTTTTTTTAATTCTATAATTATATATTTTTTGTCAGCAATTTGAAATGACAGAGACATGGCTTGCCCACTTTTTGGTCGAATTCCAGCAAAGTTTTCAAACAAACCCATCAGTCATGGTCATGGACCTCATGGCAATCCAAGAAAGTAAGAAACCGCTGGTCACGGAATAAGATTACATAATTTGGTCAGATAACCAGTAGATTTTCTTGTATGCTTCAGTAATGTTGCCATATAAACAAAGATTATTGGAGAGAACCATTGGTTCTGTTGCGCATGATTTGACCACTCAAAAACGTATACTTTAAGCAAAGATTGTTTTTCAGGCGAGGAAGATATTGTTTTTATGTCCCTCACAGGATTCTTTGCCTGTATTATAAGCTGCTTTTGCATGAAGGAGGAAAGTTCTTGGAAGAATAACATGACTTATGACTGATGGGGGCTCAGATACTCAAAAACCATTTTACTCTCTTTTAGGTAAAACCAGTCTGTATATGATTATTTTTGCTGCCACTAGAGGAAGTAACTATAAAGAGGAACTTGACTACTTTCCAAAGCAGACAAACAACGTCCAGACAAAAGAAAAAAGCACAAGAGCCAAGATCTGTATACTATATGCTATAAATTGGACTTGGAGTGACCCTTATTTTAGGGACTGAAAGCGAAAAGATTGAAAAGCAAAATAGCTAGAAAAAGTTCCATCGTAAGTTGTGTCCCTTGTTTGCAGGGTGTACTCAATAACTATACATTTGCCTTTTTCTCTTTTCTTGCATTTCCAAACAAAGCCATATAGCTTTCCCTGCGAGTACTTTTCTCTCCGAACTCCTCTTCAGCTAGTCCCCTAGTATGCATTTTAATTCTCTGAAGAACTAGAAGAGCTCTATCGTTATCTCTCTCTTCCAAGAACAATACTCAAAATCATTTTTGCAGGCAACAAGATGCAGTATCGGCAGTTCCTGCAAGTGGGGTTGTTGCAGAAATTAACTGTGGTGATTTTTCTGTCACTGTTAGTCTCAGGAGAGAAGGAAGAGACAATGGTTTTCGGTATGAACAGTCATTCACCAACTGTGCCAGAGAAACAACACCAGAAGCAGCAACGCCCACGTTTGAGGCACTCATTTGATTCGTTCTTTTCTAGCAAGAGGAGAGTTCCTAATGCTTCAGACCCTCTCCACAACCGTTGATAAATTAAGCAGAATTACAACCTTGTGAAAAAAGACCTTGAGCTTCATAAAGTGGATAGGCAGGCATCTAAGTATAATTGCCTTCATCTAAGTATAATTGCCTTACTGGTTTTTGCATTTTTGTCAACGATGGTGGGGTATGTGGGGGTGCCTTCTTTCTCTTCCCGAATTGCATTCGTCTTTTCAAATTTTTGCGGGTCCTTTAGGACTTTCAATCCATATTATCTCTGCGGGGTACTACTTTCTACGCCCTATATCTGTAACATATATATATATATATATATATGAAGTGATAAGAATATTTGGTCTCTTATCTTAATTGTATGTTGTCTTCTGTTGGATGTTTTTCCACGACTTTGCCCTACA
The DNA here is from genome assembly GCA_035584115.1 of Cedrela odorata. Taxonomy (NCBI): domain Eukaryota; kingdom Viridiplantae; phylum Streptophyta; class Magnoliopsida; order Sapindales; family Meliaceae; genus Cedrela; species Cedrela odorata. The sequence goes on along the minus strand of JAXCLQ010000002.1, from coordinate 4,037,777 downwards.
TTTCTATCTTCATTGTTTTCTTCCTCGTTCACTTTTTGAAGTTCATTTTCTGAGTGGGTTTGGTACATCTCCTATCAATGGAGAATGTACTAGTGAATAATGTGAGCAACTCAAGTTATTCAAATTTGGCAGGAACTTTAATATTATATATACTACCTTCACACAAATGAGAGGGTAATCAAAAAGAGACATCCCCTTTTGTGATGTTGGGACCAAATTAAATTGAATAGGAGAAACCAATAGGAGTTGCTTACAAATATTTTATTTCCGGTAATTTGTTCAAACATTTATTTATTTCTTTTTAAGAAAATTGTATTCAAATCCGACAGAGATAAACAGAAAAAAGGTGAAATCAAGCAGGAAGAATGATGAAAGCTGAGGAGCTGACATTACCTAAAGGCGCGCACACACACACACACATATATAAATATATATATACATCATTAGCACGGACTGACTGCTCTGCATTGAGAAGCAAATTCTCAGCTTTGTTTGACTGTTGACGCAAGTACGGACATCGATTAGATAACACCCAGAGGCCAGACCTGCCAAAGCCCAATACCCCCGTGAGATTCCGATTCATATTGGCAATGGGCCTAATCATTTCCCTTAGTCCTATTATCTCTCGATAAATATACCGTACTTAAAGCTCCATGACCCAAAAAGAAAGAGAGAACCAAAAGCAACGGAATAAAATATTCTTTTTACACTGAATACAGTAAGCACCGTGAACCACAAATGGGCTTGAGAAATTCAAACTAGATGAGGTGTTTCTACATACTTACTTGTCACATTGACATTGTCCATCTATTTTAATTTAATTAAAAATTATTTCCACCTAAACTTGCGCACTTGACTTCGCCTCATTGAGAGCGAAGGACTACAGCATAAAAGTCCAAAAAAAGTTAGATGGTTATTTGCAATGCCAACTTAAGAATTATATAATAAGGCGTTGATGACAAAGCTAAGCTATCTTTGTGAATAAGCCGTCACTCCAGGCACGCCGAAAATATATATATATATATATATATTTAAAACAATTTCTCGGGTGACGATTAGAAAGAGGGTCAATATGAAGATAACTTCAATGAAAATGTTGATCCAAATTCATTTTGGCAACCAACTTGATAGAAACTTTTATCTTATTATTTTCTTATTCAATTTTTCTTTTCAAATGTGGGCGGAAGCTTCTATACGTAACTTCGATCATTGACAAGCAAAGTCCAAAAAATAATTTTCTGAACGAATATGCAAGTAAAACTAAAATCCTAAGTGAAAAGAGAAAGAGTCCGCCATGAATGCTCTGCACTATCTAGCTCTGTTACTCTCTGTTATTCTCATCGTCTACCAACGTATAAATAAGATTCAACACAAAAACCTACCGCCAAGCCCTCCGAGTTTTCCTGTAATAGGTCATTTCCATCTCTTAAAAGAGCCCATGTACCAGGCACTAAACAATCTCTGCGATAAATATGGTCCTATATTACTACTCCGGTTAGGTTCACGACGTGCACTTGTAGTCTCCTCTCGATCAGCCATTGAGGAATGCTTGACAAAAAATGATATCATCTTCGCCAATCGTCCACTCTTGCCCTCTAGAAAAATTCAGGGAAGTTACCCTGGCCTTGGAAGTCCATATGGAGATGATTGGCGCAACCTTCGCCGTTTTTCAGCTCTTGAAATTTTCTCATCAAGGCGTCTCCAATTATCTGCAAACAATCGCATTGAAGAAATCAGAATCATGGCCAACCAATTGTTCAAATGCTCATTCGAAGGGGTCCGAAAAGTGGATGTTAAATCATTGATTTACAAGTTGGATTCAATATCATAATGAAGATGGTTGCAGGTAAGAGGTGCTTTGAAGAGGAGGAAATGGTCGCAGACATAGCCATAGGTAAATTGGACGAGCTCAATCAAATCTTTAGTCCTGTCACGCCAATGGCTTTGGGTGACTATTTTCCATTTTTGAGGTGGTTGACTTATTATGGAGCGGAGAAGAAGGTACTAAAAAAGCATAGAAAGAGGGATGTTTTCATGCAGGCTCTGATTGATGAACATCGAAACACTATTCCATCTCCGTCAGATACTGGTGGCAAGATTGGGCGTACTCTGATTGACGTTATGCTGAGGCTGCAAGAATCTGAACCTGAATTCTACACCGATAATGTGATCAAAGGAATGATTCAGGTAATGTCCAGAGAAATATTGTGTGAATTTCACATAAAGCTTATTAGAATAAAGTAAGAAAACGTGAGAGATTCTTATTCACTTTTGTGCAATACCAAAATTCGTTAACCATTCAACTGCTCATGTTTTAGGCAATGCTGATAGCAGGACCACACACCACAGTGATCACA
>JAXCLQ010000002.1:4008086-4035320 GCA_035584115.1 Cedrela odorata | reverse complement strand
TGGGTTCCTCCCAAAATTTAGGATCATATTTAATGTCCCACAAATTCACCAATAGAATTGTTCCCAACCCTGACTCCTCGTGTCGTCGTCCTAGTACTTCTGCATATCTATCGTTCTCATCGTCACGTTTAACGTTATCTCAGAAAATGTAGTTTTCACGTCCGTAGTCCGATTTGGATTCTCAAAAAGTCTCCGAATTAATGACCTGACTTCAACCTTCCTAACGCATGAGAGTGTCTGGAACGATTGGCAGACAAAACCTGGAGGGTTGATACTTTCTTAGGGTTTCAGTAATGCTCCCCGTATGAAGTCCACACCAGACTTCATCCTACTCCTCATGTTGGAAGGCTTCATAAATTAGTAAGATACGTGAAGAATCATCAATTTACAAGCTTTCTTTCAATTCATACAACGTTTGTTGTTCTTATTACAAACCATCATTGTGTATTGAGTAATTAATTCGCAACTCTTTGGACTAAGGGTCATGAATTTTGAAAATTTGTAAATGATTCCATAAAGTGTGATTATTATTGAATCTAATATTTATTAAAAAAATAAAAAATAAAATTTAAATTAAGCTCTAATTGAAGATTAAATTTTAAAAATCTCAACAAAATCTGTTCCCAAAATCACAACTACTTTTAATTCATCCATTGTACACAAAATACAAACCATCCTCCAAGCAGTGAAAGAAATTATAGATACACAAAGTACCACACACATTTAATTTTCACGGGCGAAGCCGGCAAACCCAAATTTCAAAACAGCAAAGCGGGTATAAATATTCTCAATTAAGAGAAATGGCGCTTCTATTTCTAAACTCCCTCACATTTTTCTTTATAGTTTAATATAAGACAAGGCCACTAGATTTTTGTTATTTTATTATCACAATAACTTGGGAGCATAATTTTGAAGGCCTTATCACCGTAACCAATTTTTTATTATATATTTTTAATTATTATTTTATGATTTAAAATTTCGTAAATCTATTGTTGTTCTCTACAATCAAAATGCTATAATTCTGTGCATAGATTGTATGTTTTATTAAATTATTTAAATATATATATTTTAATTTTAAAATTATTTATAAATATAATTAAATTTAATAAATATTTATAGAGAGTTAACCAACCATAGTGCTTACGTGTCAACAGGTATTACAACTATGAAACATTAGCCCGCCAATGTTACCGGGTAAACCGGGCACTACATTTCAAGTGTTTTCTATTTCAAAATTTAAAAGACCAACTCTCTGAAAAATATAAAACTCAAGTAGCGAGCGCCTAAATTATATTTCAAACCAAACTATGGCGCTCGCTCGCTCGCTCGCTCGCTTTCTTTTAGTACTTATTCCTCCCTTCTCACCACTTACACAAATCTGCCCTTTCTCTCCGGAAACAAAATCGCAGTTCCTCGTGTGAGAGTAAAGTAATATTACAATGGCAGATCAAGAGAACCGTGTTAGGGTCACTCGGGCAGCCAAGAAGAGGACAGCAGCGGGAAATGCGGAGGATCAGCTCGGAAGTAAGAAGCGAGTGGTGCTGGGGGAGCTATCCAACTTGTCAAACGTCGTCGTTTCGGTGAATCCGAGTCTGAAAGCCGAGTCCCAGAAGAGGAAAGGTAAATTAAAGAAGAAAGTGAAGAAGGCTTTGCTGCCGACAGCGACCGAGAAAGAGGATGTTGATGTCGATGCGAATTCGGATGATCCTCAGATGTGTGGCCCATATGTTACCGACATTTACGAGTATCTTCATCAAATGGAGGTAAATAAAACTGTAACTTGTAGCTGTTTTTGGGTTTTCTATTTTAATTACAAAGGAAATGAGGGGGAAAAAACATGAAACTGTAAATCTCATTGTTTTATGTTCTCTTGATTTTGAGATTTGGGTTGGTTCTGGTTTTAATTTATTTCAGTTCCAAATGTTTACCCCAAATGAGATCAGCCATTGCCTTTATGGTTAGTTTAATTTATAGGGTTTAGTATGGTTATCGCAGTGATACATTCAAATCAGGGTTTGTGCCTCAATGTGAAAAGACTTTTGGTGTTAGGATTCGTAGATTAATTTGGCAATGCGCTTACTGATATTAGGCTTTAGGTTTATAATTGAGGCATCAAATCTAAATTAAAGTTAAAAGGTAATTTTGGGATTATGCTCTCTTGTCAAATTTCATATCGAGTACTGGTGTCAGGGTTTTCTGTACTGTGTTAAATTTTATTGCTTTTAGATTGCATTTGAATCAGTATTGAATAAATCTGAGAGTGCTCTGACTATCAGGTGGATCCAAAGAGAAGACCTTTGCCTGATTACATTGGGAAGATTCAGAAGGATGTTAGTGCAAACATGAGAGGGATACTGGTTGATTGGTTGGTGGAAGTTGCTGAGGAATACAAGCTTGTTTCGGACACTCTATATCTTACCATTTCTTATATTGATAGATACCTTTCTTTGAATGCTCTCAACAGACAGAAACTCCAGTTACTTGGTGTTTCTTCGATGCTCATTGCCTCGTAAGCCCTAGAGTTTCTTTAATCTTCTCATCCTTTTGTTTTTCTGAAGCCTTTATGTTCAATCTGTAACTGCTCGGTTGCTTATTTATTTATTTTGCTTTTAACAAGTAGAAAATATGAAGAAATCAGCCCTCCAAATGTGGAAGACTTTTGTTACATAACAGATAATACGTACACTAAAGATGAGGTAATTTTTATTTTTTCCTTTAATCTATTTCTCCATAATATTGATATTAATCACTCTGTTCTTGTACTTAAAATTGTATATTATCAATGTGAAGGTGGTGAAGATGGAAGCTGACCTACTCAAGTCCTTGAAGTTTGAATTGGGTAGTCCCACAATAAAGACATTTTTAAGGCAAGAATTTCAGTTCTTTGTACTGTTAACAGAATTGGTAAAAGTTTGCTTCTTTGTGCTAATTGTTGTTACTTTTACCATGTTGATGTACAGGAGGTTCACCAGGGTTGCACAAGAGGATCACAAAGTAAGTAAATCCTCATCTCAATTCCTATTTTGTAGATCTGCTTAGGGTATGAGTATGTTTTATTGACTGTTTAAACTTTATTTATTTATTTTTTTTTGGCTTTCTATAGGCTTCCAATTTGCAACTAGAGTTCCTTGGATACTACCTTGCAGAGTTGAGTCTATTAGATTATGCTTGCCTCAAATTTTTACCTTCTTTGGTGGCTGCGTCTGTTTTATTTCTTGCAAGATTTGTAATTCGACCAACAAAACATCCTTGGGTAAGCTGGTTTCTAATTACTTTTGTTGTTGTTTTTGAGCCTAAAGTGCAGTTATTGAGCTAATCATTTGTGATCTGCAGACTTCTGCCTTGCAACAGTACTCCGGGTTCAAACCGTCTGATATAAAAGAGTGTGTTCTTATCATACTTGATCTGTATTTGAGTAGAAGAGGAGGTGCGTTGCAATCTATAAGAGAAAAATACAAGCAGCATAAGGTATATTGGTTCAATGTATTTAATGTTATGATGTCAGCTGTCATATTGTTAATAGAGGAATCTTATGCGTTGTTATTTGCTGGAAACAGTTCAAATGCGTGGCGACCATGCCCTCCTCTCCAGAGATACCTGTCTGTTACTTTGAAGATATCAAAGATGGAAGTTGGACTGCAATTTAGGATTTTGATTTATTATCAACAAGAGATTTGGCTTCATTTCGGAGGCTTGAAAGTGTGTTGCTAACAAGTATTCTAACCCCAGAGGATTGGCTTTTAGTGAGCATTTCAGTAATCTGTATTGATGGAAGGGATTTTTTGATGCTTGGAGACTTCTGAATTCCATGGATGACACTGGTAAAGCAAGCGGCCACTATTAACAGTGACATTGGAAGATCATTCCTTGAGAAATACTGGTGGTATATGTTGACAGATACACAGTTGTTTGGCTTTGATTTTTATCTGGAATGCTGTATGGTCATGAAGAAGATACGAACTCTGAATTCATAAATTTGAATGATGTAAATTCTCGTGTATAAATTGAAATCTCCTTGGGGAAGCATCGTATAAATGTTTTCTTGGCTGTAATGAGATTTTAATACTTGAAATTGGTATGAAATTAATTCCATTTATTGTTATGAGTAAAAGGTATCAAACTATCATTTGATCTGTCTCTTGCAAATGAACCTAGTTGGTTGGTGATAATTCTTCAGGAAAGCAATGAAATATATTATGTTCATGGATTTATATTGACTGGACATTTATGTCTATCATGCAGAAAAAGAAGATGAAGCTAGCCTTAATGAATAAGGATATTGGGCTTTTTGCGCTAAGGTGAGCTTTTATTTAGTCTGGAAAACGTGGACTAGAATGTGCATTTTTCTCACCCAACATGTTCATTGAAAGCCCGGGCTATCTCGGCTTAGAAAAAGATGGGCCCTTCCTTGAAGATAATACTTAAGATGTCGTGGAATACTCATCTATTTCATCATTAAAATAGCATGAGATTCAACTTATTAAATATACTTTTTTAAAAAATCTTTAATTAATGTTGTCCATTTAGGGATCATGGTCAGTGATTCCCTTTCATGAGGTTGAGTCCAAGTTCGTTTCTAAAATTTTGGTGGGGTAAAGATGCAGAGTAGAGTATGGCTCATCTACAATATACAATTACTTCTTTTTCATGTTTGTATAAAATATTATTTCACATGTTTTACTTTTTGCATTCACTCAGATTTTGTTTTTAGGCCTCTACAGAGAAATTCATAATTAAAGATAAAGAGGGAGTCGATGCTGCATGATCAAAGGAGTGAAGCATGAATGTACAGAAACCAACATGGTAATTGCTAGCAAGATTTTTTAATTCTATAATTTAATATTGTTTGTCAGCCATTTGAAAGAACAAAGCCATGACTAGCCCACATTTTGGTCGAATTGCAGCAAAGTTTTAAAACAAACCCTCATGGTTATGGTCATGGCAATCCAAGAAAGTAAGAAACCGATAGTCACGGCGTAGAGTTTCCATATAAACAATGGTTATTGGAGAGAACCATTGGTTCTGTTGCGCATGATTTGACCATTCAAAAATGTCTACTTTAAGCGAAGATATTGTATTTTGAGCGAGGAAGATATTGTTTTAGGGATTATCTCCGGTACATTTCATATATTTTATTTCATGTATTTCAATATTTTTTCTTTTTATGAATTTTAATTTTTATGTGATTAGCAGTTCCCATTCTTCGCCAGCGATTATAAGCTGCTTTTGCACGAAGGAGAAAAGTTCTCGGAAGAAAAACATGACTAATGACTGATGGGGCTCAGATACTCAAAAGCCATTTTAATCTAAAAATAAAACAATCTGCATCTGATTTTTTTTTTTTTTTTTGGGACCAGATGAAGTAGCTATAAAGAGAATCTTGACTACTTTCCAAAGCAGACAAAGAAAAAAGCACAAGAGCCAAGATCTGTATACTATATGCTATAAACTGGACTTGGAGTGACCCTTATTTTAGGGACTGAAAGCTAGAGGAAAGAAAAGCAAAATACCAAGAAAAAGTTCGGTCGTAAGTTGTGTCCTTTGTTTGCAGGTGTGTACTCAATAACTATACATTGCCTTTTTCTCTTTTCTTGCATTTCAAAAACAAAGCCATTCAGCTTTTCCTGCAGGTGCTTTTTTCTCCGAACCCCTCTCAGTTGGTCCCCTAGTTCGCGTTTTAATTTCCGAAGAACTAGAAGAGCTCTATCTTTCTGTCTCTCTCTCTCTCTCTCTCTTTCAAGAAGAATACTCAAAGTCACTTTTGCCGGCAACAAGATGCAGCATCGACAGTTCCTGCAAGTGGGGTTGTTGAAGAAGTTAACTGTGGTGATTTTTCTGTCATTGTTAGTCTCAGGAGAGAAGGAAGAGACAATGGTTTTCGGTAAGAACAGTCATTCTCCAACTGTGCCAGAGGATCAACACCAGAAGCAGCAACGTCCACGTTTGAGACACTCATTTGACTCGTTCTTTTCTAGCAAGAGGAGAGTTCCTAATGCTTCAGACCCTCTCCACAACCGTTGATAAATTAAGCAGAACTGTAATGTGTGAAAAGAAGACCTCGAGCTTCATAAAATGGATGGCAGGCAGCTAAGTATAATTGCCTTTCTGGTTTTTGCATTTTGTCAACATTGGTGGGGTACGTGGGGATGCCTTCTTTCTCATCGTGAATTGCATCCGTCTTTTCAAATTTTTGCGGGTCCTTAAGGATTTTCAATCCATATTTTGTACTACTTTCTACGCCATATACGTGTAAATTTATGAATAGATATATGAAGTGATAAGATAATTTGGTCTTTAGCTAATTGTTTCTTGTCTTCTATTTGATGTTTTTCCACGACATTGCCCTTCCCTTCAACATCTCTATCATTGTTTCTTTCCTCGTTCACTTTTTAAAGTTCATTTTCTTAGGTGGTTTCGTATTTCTCCTATCAATGGACTAGTGAATAATATGAGCAACAAGTAAATTCACACAAATGAGAGGCTTGTCATGAAGAGACATCTCCCCTTGTGATGTTGGGAAACGAATTCAAGAGGAAAAACCAATAGGAGTTGCTTATAAATATTTTATTTGAAGCCCATGATAATTTGTTCGAACTTTTCTTTTATTATTTTATAAAAACTTCGAATTCAAATCTGATATAGGTAAACAGAAAAGAGGCTGGATCCGTAAAGGCATATATATATATATATATATATATATGTGTGTACACGCGCGCGTTATTAGCTCGGACTACTCTGCATCTAGAAGCAAGTTCTCAGCCTTGTTTGACTGTTGACGCAAGTACGGACATCGATTAGATAACACCCAGAGACCAGACCTGCCGAAGCCCAATACACTTGTGAGATTCCAATTCATTTGGCAATGGGCCTAATCATTTCCATCCGTCTTATCATCTCTATCTCTATTGTATAGCCTATTTAAAACTCTATGACCCAAAAAGATGGAATAAAAAATTCCTTTTACAGTCGATGCAATATTCATTTTACAATAAACCATAGAAGTTGCTTATAAATATTTTATTTGAACCAGGAATGGCCATGAAACACATGATTTCTCGCAACACGAATACAAACTAGAAGAGGTTTTCCTAGTGGCCATCTCCATAGCAATGCTAGTTATAGTTGTATGTCTTGCTGGTTTGTTTATTGGTGAACTTAAGCATAACCTCACGTGCATTAAGGAACAAGTATGGAAGTAGTGTGACATGTGACATGCCACTAACCTCGCGTCCTTTCAAGTTCGAAATTACAGTGGAAACCATGCAGTAAAAGAAATTTGATTTTGCCAATCTCATAGCATCAGGTTCAGCTATCAAAGGTTTATGACAGGCATGCTCTCTGCAATTTAATCAACTTTTTTGTTATTTGATAAGCAATCAAATTTCTGATCACACCTACGCGTATACCATGCTTTTAGCTTTTAATTAAAACATACATTACTTCTGGAAAAGCTTTATGGACCTGTCCTATATGGTTGCCAGAGACTTTGGGCTCACATACTAGTATGCATGCACACCTCACATTATCAGAAATCCTATCTCATTTTGGATGAAGACAGTTCGATTCCCTGCCAAGAGTGAGACAAACAAATCACACTCTTTGTACTTGTCACGTAGGATACCTGTTTTAATTTAATTACAAATTATTCCCTCCTAAAATTATTGTGTTAAAACAGAGCAACCGAATGAATCTCTCAAAGACTGACCGACTCCTGATCTGGTCCTGTAATGGTGATTTTGGTGGTTATATTTTCTGGATCTAATAACGATAAATAGGTAATTATATATTTTATATTATTAATAAAATTAATAATTTATTTATAAATTTTGTTTATATTGATCACTTATATATAAAATTTTTAAAATCACAATAAGAAGAATTAATTTAAATTTAATTTATAATTATCAATATTAAGACATTAATAAATCTAGATTAAATCGACATATGTTATATTTGTTTTTTTGGAGAAGGAAGATAACTGATTTCATAAGTTATTAGTGAATGTGTTCATTTAATTTAATATATGGATGTTTGTTAAAGAATTAATACATTGAATTGATTTGTTTGATAATCATATGGAGTGTTATCCACGTATTTATATTTTTTTTTAAAAAAATTATAATGGTATGACCGATCATTAGATTTGAGGTCTCAATAGTATCTTATTTGTGGATCACATATATTTTGACATTATACCTCAATAGTCCATAACAAAAGATCAATAAAAGATTAGCCACTCTGGATAATATAGAGTCGATATTCGAAGGGGACGCCATTTTGATATAAGTGATAATTTAAGACCATGATTATTGCGAGTTTTTAAAGGAGTTTCAAATATTCTAAATTTATATTATCAACTTTTGTCAAAAATTTCAATAATTATGATTTAATAGAGTAAATATTTTCTATACTCTAGAATATTTGATGTGATATCTTTGAAGCGAAAGGATTGTATCATACGGTAATAGTATATAAAATATATTTTACGAAAGATGTCACTTTTGATTTATAAAAATTAGTTTTTCAATTAAGAAGTTAATAATGATAAATTAATTAAATTAATTTATTTAAACTTAAGAAATTTATAACTAATTTCATTACTAATGTCACAACCCTATGCATATAATCAAACATAAGGTCTTAACATCAATATTCTAAATATTTACTAAATGTCACATCATTATTATATGTTATTATTATTACATAATTCTTAAATAATTATAATTATCAAAAATCCTTACACGTGTAAAAATTATCTATATAACTAATTATCGGTCTTTTAAACTACACTAATAATTACATATAAGCCTAAAACAAATTTATGACCTAACCACTTGCAAACCTAAAGCTTATTTATAATTTTTAGCTTACAACCTATTTCTTATAATTTTTTAAAAAATTAATCCAAACATTATTTTGAGCCCAAAGAATCTAATTATAAACCGAAACCCTAAACTACAGGAAATTTTAATTAAATAAATAACACAAAATTATACAATTGAAAATTTAAAATACTGCAGACGTTACAACTAACATAAGAAAGAACTTATTGGGTCACATATTAAAAGGTATTGATGAATTAATGTTAAATTATATAAATAAATGATTAATAACTTAATTGTTTAAGTTCATCATCTTTAAAGATTTATTTAATAGTTTTGAAAATTATTAGGGTTAAATTATAATTATGCAAAATATTTATATTTAATTATAAATTTTTTAATTTAATTAAGATAATATTATTTAATTAATTAGATTAATTAAATAATATTTAATTTAAAAATGAGATTAGAAATCTATTTAGTAACTTTTTTACTTGAATTAAGATTTAAAAAGTGAAAATATGAAACCTATATATAAACCCCTCTTGGCTAAAAAAATACATGAATGAGAATAAGAATAAAAGATAAAATTTTCTTCAAAAGTTGAGAGAAAATTTTGTTTTAGGCCAAAAATTTTCAAAGACATAATTGACTTTGGTGGTTGATTTAAAAAAAAATATTTGTGCAGTTTTCGTATTTGAGTAATAATTTTTAGTTCTAATATTGGATTAACGAAATCTAAATTCAAATTTCTTAAAAGTCAAAACGATATTGAAAATTATAAATTTATAGAAAATTTAAGAAAATAGTTATTTTATCCTTTATATTTTATGAAAAAATTCAAATTTAAACATTTTGAAAATCAAAACGGTATTGAAAGTTATAGATCTGCAAAAAATCTAAAAAAATAATTATTTTAATATCATTGGTGGTAAAAATTTAAAGTAAGATCTTAATATTTTTATTTTTATTAATATTATAAAATATGATAAATAATATAATTTTAGTACGAAAATTAATAAATATGTTAACACAGCAAAAATCATTTTTGTAAATCTTGTGCACCAGCAACAATCTTTTTTTTCCTCAAACGCTTTGACTCTCCTTAACCTGTAACCACAATTGAAAGCTATAAGGTAAAAGCCGGTTGTCTGGCGAAAACTCTTCGATACTTAAGTAAGAGTTTTTCTTTATGGGAGAGAATTAAGGAGAGAATATGAGTTTTTCAATGTCAGAGTTTCATTATTCATACTTGGTTATTATCGGTACCTTTTATAAATGTTCTGGTCCCCCTAATATGGTAAAATACTATGAAATCTAGTAACCAGTATCTTATTGTGTGCGAATCATAGATATTCCATAAGTTAAGCATTGACTTTCAGATTTTATAGGATTGTATTCTTAGGATTCTTATTATATAAGAAGCTTTATTTGACAAAAATTCTCATTACAGAATAATCCGAAAACATATGAGAATGATATGAATCATTCACTAATACGTAACTACTGAGTGTTCTTGGGAGTCCTTATTTAAGACTCCCTTCATCCATCATAAATGAGTTTAGGTATTACGCATCTAAGACATTCATATGCTGTGACTGAAACCTTCTTAAGCTTTTACCGTGACCTTCTTAAGTTGTGGTTGAGAGTTTTTGTGAAATGTAACTAAATTATAGTTGAGACCCTTTTATTAGTTCGTGATGCTAATTTGAGGCTTCTTTTTTTTTTTTTTTTTATTAAGTCCTAACTTTTAAGAAAACCTGGACTTACTACTATTTTTATAGCTCTTCTCTAGTAATATTTGATCTCATAACACGGTCTATATTTTCCTGCAAGACTGTTTTGATCTTTCAATTTTTTGGATCTTATGCGTACTGGGCTATGCCTAACAAAATATTTAATTAATATAATTATTAAAATAAATTTTAAATTTATGCTGCCATGCTTAATCCCAACAAATACATACAAAAAGATAACAGGGAGAAGTGAATTTTTTAACAAAAGCTAAAACAACATTACAGATAACTGTCAATTTCATTATTTATCCTTATTTAATTTGTATGAGGTGTAAGCGCTTACGGTATCTATAGATTTCCAGCAATTTGTAGATAAATACTCCATCATTGTAATCCTCAACAATATTTTTTTTTTTATATATATAAGGAATATTCCTACATTAAGTGGCGGCTACCTCAAAAATATTATCTCTTACCTCTTTATCTTGTTGTGTACTAAATTTCAGCTATGGAACACTTGTTTTGTTGCTTTGCTTTCATATTCTCCGTTATCCTAATAATCAAACTTGTATTCACTCGCCAGCGAAATTTACCACCAAGTCCGTTTGCTATTCCAATCATTGGCCACCTCCACCTTGTCAAGAATTCACTCCACCGATCCCTAGAGACTCTATCGTCACAGTATGGTCCTATCTTATATCTCCAATTTGGTTCCCGGCATGCTCTTGTTGTATCTTCTCCGTCTGCTATTGAAGAATGCCTTACCAAGAATGACATAATATTTGCAAACCGGCCACAGTCGATGGCCGGGGATCATTTTACCTACAATTATACTGCGATGGTGTGGGCTCCTTATGGCCGTCTCTGGCGAAGCCTCCGTCGCTTCACTGTTGTTGAAATCTTCTCGTCTAATAAATTGAAAAAGTCTTTTCCCATTCTGGAAGATGAAGTTCGTCATCTTCTTCGCCACTTATTTAAACATTCAACCTGCGGTAACCAGGAAGTGGAGTTGAATAAATTTTTCTCTCTCCTATCAGTCAATTTCATGATGAGAATGGTTGCTGGAAAGCGTGGCTGTGAGGAAGAGGCAGCAGATCTGGAGGTTCCGAAGAAATTTCTCCAGGAATTTAAGGAGATATTTTTCCCGAGTTTGTCAATGAACATTTGTGATTTCTTCCCAATATTGAGGATAATTGGTTATAAAGGAATGGAGAAAAGTTTCATAAGGCTGCAAAAGGCGAGAGATGAATATATGCAGAAATTGATAGATGATATTCGCTTAAAGAAAACCAGTTCTTCCATGAATGATACTAGCACGAGGAAGATTTCATTGATTGAAACTCTTTTGTCTCTTCAAGAATCAGAGCCCGAATCCTATTCTGACGACGTTCTTAAAGGCATCATCTTGGTAAGCACCAATTGTTCCTTAATTGTCTATTTTACTTTTCTATAGACAACTGAAAATTAACAATTCAACTCGAGGTTTGCAAACTACAAACATCTTTCTATCATCTGTAGTGTGTGACCACGACCGACAGATTTAAGATTCATTGTGTTGATAGTAAAGTAGTGTATAGATTTCATGTGTTTAATGGAAAATTATCACCAATAATTACTATTTATTTCTTTGGTTTTGAAATTTGGAGTGGTAGTAAATGCACCTGACTAAGTGGGTGCTCTTTCTTTAAGTCTTGAGTCTTTTACCAAACATTCAAATCCTTCGACTAGTAGGTTTATCTCCAAACTTCATTAAGTTCAGTAATAAAGATTTTTAATAGGAGAGTTGATCTTATTAGAAACTCTTGATCATGAAGTGCAGAAGCTTCACTTGACCACAAATAAATATTTCATTGACATATTATTGAGTTCTCTTCTTTTTATATACTAGTTCTGACATCTTTCCCAATTCTTTTTTTTTTCTCTTCTTATAGAATATATCATAAAGTTATGGTATAATTTACATTTGAGACTCCTCCAATATGAATTGCATTTTTGGGTTGCCGTGTGTTGATGCATTTACCGCCACTTGTCATATGCTGCCTTTCTCCTGTGGCAGTTATTAATCATCTGTTTTTCCCACATGCCAACACAACATTTTGATCTGTAATGTAATATAATGCTGACCTTCTCTATTTGATATTATTTTAGTCGATATAATTGAGTATTCTTAACGTGGAGCGTAAGACATTGGTACTGAAGTTTTGATTCTAACTTAAGAGTATCCTGTACTTCAGTTGATGTTTGTTGCAGGAGTAGAAACAACAAAAATTGCCTTGGAATGGGCAACGTCACTCCTATTGAATCATCCAGAGGTATTGCAAAAGGTGAAAGCAGAAATTGATAGCAATGTTGGATCTGGGCGCATGCTAAATGACTTGGATCTTGTCAACCTTCCATACCTTCGTTGTGTCATTAATGAGACGCTTAGATTATATCCTCCAGCACCACTTCTATTACCACATTCATCATCTGAGAATTGCACAGTTGGTGGATATCACATACCACGAGGCACGATGTTAATAGTGAATACTTGGAAAATGCATAGGGATCCCAAGTTGTGGGAGGAGCCTACCAAGTTCAAGCCTGAAAGATTTGAAGCAATTTTTGGTGAACTGGAGGGATTCAAATACATCCCCTTCGGAATGGGGAGGAGAGCTTGTCCAGGCGCTGCCATGGCCATTCGTACAGTTTCTTTTGCTTTAGGTTCACTCATTCAATGTTTTGAGTGGGATAAGATTGGGAAGGAGGTAGACATGAATCAAAATGATGGAATATCTCTGTCCAAGGCCAAGCCTTTGGTGGCTCTATGCAGCCCACGCCAAAATATGATTGAACTGCTCTCTCAATTATAGATCATGTGAAAGTAAAAATATGCGATCTTAAATTTCCAGGCATATAAGAAGGGAAAATGATATCTTTGTGGCCCGTTCCTTCGTAATGTTCTCCTTTTGGAACACCAATGTTCTTGTCCATTTGTGCGTATGTACTATTTGAAGCTGATAGGTGCTTTTGATGTTATATAGTGGAAAGCAAGTGCTTCTCACTAGAAATAATCTCCATATGGACATTGGGCTTATCTACACATTATTCTGAAATTGGATTTTTTTTACTTCTGTTTACATATTCTGTTTACTTATTCTGTTTCCTAAGATACCGTTTTTCTAGTTGTGTTTTCTGTTAAAAGTAAAATCTCAATAGTATCAAAATAGTTTTTTTTTTTTTTGGTTAAAAAAGACTAGTTATTGGTTCAATACCTTCGGTTCTCGCCAATTCCAGATTATGTAAATTTATTTACTGGGTCTGTCAAGTTTCTATCATTTGCTAGATCCAACTAGAAAAATAATGTCGCGGTCCATGGCCAAGGACTCAAAGGTGGCTTCCTGTGGTCATATTGAGAAAAATATGCTATTTTTTTTACTTAATTTAATTGGTGAGAGGATAAACATAAAGCATGCAAACCATTAAATTGGGAACAGTCACATCAGCATCAACAATGGAATCAGCAACAGTTTTTTTGGTATCACATCCTGAAATCTTCAAGAAGGGAAGGGAGGAAATTGATGCAAATGTTAAACATTCCTAGCTGCTGGATGATGCTGATGTAGCTAAGCTTCCATACCTCCATTGCATCACCAATGGATCACTTAGATTAGGATCTATAGGACAAATTATACCCCCACACGAGTCATAAGAGGAATGCACAATAGGAGGCTATGACATTCCACATGGCAGGATGTTATTCGTGAATGCATGGGCTTTGCACCGGCACCCTAATCTGTGGGTAGAGCCCAATGTACTCAAGCCTGAGAGATTCCAGGGAAGGGAATGGGGAAAGGGAGGATCTAAGTTCATCCCATTTGGTTCAGGAAGAAGGCAATGCCCTGGGGCAGTATTGGCTATGAGGCTGATCGCCTTGTCATTAGGAACCTTGATTCAGTGCTATGAGTGGGAAAAGACCAAGGAAGATAAAGGGATGCAGGAGAGAGCACATATCAGAACAAGGAAGAGGACGGGCCTTTAGAGGTCATATTTCGATCACGTGAAATTCCAGCTAGTGCTCTTTCTCGGTTGTGAATTACTTGTATTGTATGTTTCTGCAACTTATAGATAAAATTCTGGTCTTGCAATTGCTTAATATCCTAGCCTAGCTGAGTTTTCCTGCTTACATTTGTCTTAAAATGAACAAGTATTATGTGTTGGTTGCAATTGCGTTACTTCCAACAGGAATGCATAAACAAGCAACAGAGCAGTAGTTTTTTGGACAAATCTCAAACCACGATTGAAAAATAAAATAGCATGGGTTATGCACCAACGATGAACACTGCCGCTCAACAAAGAGTTGGAATATTGACTACAATTCTACTACTGAAATTAGAATCCCGCAAATCACAAAAATTCCTATTAGCAGACATTTTCCCTTAATTTGTAAAGGTCATTTGCTATAAATTTCTTCACAATGAATATGTATTTGTAGTTCTTCTGGGTTTGTACTCGCTACAAACCAACAATTTACATTCTCATCAACTCAAGACTCCGTTTACTCTGTGTCCTCATTTAAGCAAGAAAAATGGTGTAAGAAAATGCTGAAATATCTATACATGTATAAACTGAAGTTGGCTTATGTAAAATCTTTGAACAACTGTAGGGGTTAAAAGAGACGTTTCATCTATACTCTGGGTAAGGGAAATAAAAAAATGGCAAGAAATTTGTCTTACAATCTCAAGTGATTTATTGGACATAACAAAAAGTATACCTTGATAGCGATACTCGACGGTATTCTTCTTCGCTTAAGGGGGCAAAATTAGCATTGCCCACTGCAACGATTTTGAGAGGTTATATAACAAGGAAACAAGAAATAAAATTGAACATGCTGATGCCCTATTTGCACTAATGGATGAAGCACTCTTTCGTGTTTGTATGTGCGCATCTATGATCGTGTGTATTTGCATATGCATTTATACATGTGTATAACTTTCAAATTAATATTGTATTAAAATACTAATTACTAAACCTGGCTGCCTTGATGGAAAACATTAGATTTATGTACATGATGATCAGGGACGGAGTCCTAGCGTCTTGAGTTGGGACTTTTTTTTTTTTAACCCCCTAAATTTAGTTGTAAATTTACGATTAAACCCCTAAAAACCTAAAAAATTGTAATGTTAAGCCTTCTGTGATTTTATCACAAGTAAGAATATCCCCTCTCGGTTTCCTTTCTGTCTCCGTCACTGCATATGATGACGGTCATTTACCGCAAAAATATCAATATGTAGTCAGTTTGCTGAAAAATGGAGTAAAAAAAATAACAAGATAAATAACTGATTGGAGAACTGCAGCAAACCTGTTTTGTCGCACCAATCCAAAACCTTGTATATAATTGTGTTCGAAGAAATTATCTGACAACTAAGTAATGAACAAATGTTACTTAAAGATTGATTACTGCAAGCAAGTTTTGGTCTGTACTTTGTGCGTCTTTGCCCTATTTATTAGGTGAAATCATTCAACTTTGGTTTATAAGTACAGAGACAAGCATATAAATTTTATTCATCAAACACAAAAAAGAAAACAGAGAAAATACAAAACCAAAGGAAGACACCAGTTCAGACACTTCAAAGCTCAGCAAGAACCTTTGAAAGCGCTTCACGAGGTTGAAATATGATCTTAAAAGGCCTCTCCTCTGCCTTTTCCAAATCAAAACACTGAATCAAGGTCCCTAGTAACAATGCAACGAGCCTCGTGGCGAAGCCTGCACCAGGGCATTGTCTTCTACCCGAACCAAATGGTATGAACTTGAATCCTCCCTTATCTCTTACATTCTGTTGGAAACGCTCTGGTATGAACTTGTGGGGATCTTTCCACAATTCGGGGTCCATATGCACTGCCCCTGCGTTTACTAGTAACTGTGTGCCTCCTGGGATGTGGTAACCTCCTACTGTGCATTCCTTCCATGACTCGTGTGCAGGTAGAATTATTAGCCCAGGATCTAATCTAAGTGTTTCATTGATAATACAGTAAAGATATGGAAGTTTAGCGAGATCAGCATCATCTATTAGCCTGGATTGTCCAACATGGTTGTCAATCTCATCTCTTGCGGCTTTAAAGATTTCTGGATGTGATATTAGCTGTGAAACTGCCGAAACCATTGTAATCGCCGTAGTGTGTGGTCCTGCTATCAGCATTACCTAAAACACGAGCAGTCGAATGATTAAAGAATTTTAGTTTTGCTCACAAGTGGATAAGAATCTTTCGCACATTTTGTTACTTTGTTCTAATCACCCTTGTGTGAAATTCACGCGATATTTTCTTTGGGCAGTACCTGAATCATTCCTTTGATCACATTGTCTGTGTAGAATTCAGGTTCAGATTCTTGTAGCTTCAGCATAACATCAATCAGTGTACGCCCACCCTTATCACCAGTTACCGACGGAGATGAATTAGTGTTTCGATGTTCATCTATCAGAGCCTGCATGAAAGCACCCCTCTTCCTATGTTCTTTTTGTACCTTCTTCTCCACTCCATAGAAAGTCAACCACCTCAAGAATGGAAAGTAGTCACCCAAAGCAATTGGCGTGACGGGACTAAAGATTTGATTGAGCTCGTCCAATTTACCTTTGGCTATGTCTGCGACCATTTCCTCCTCTTCAAAGCATCTCTTACCTGCAATCATCTTCATTATGATATTAAAATCCAACTTGTAAAGCAATGATTTAACATCCACTTTCCAGATCCCTTCCAAAGAGCTTTTGAACAAGTGTTTGGCCATAAGTCTGATTTCTTCAGTGCGATTGTTTGCAGATAACTGGAGACGCTTTGATGAGAAAATTTCAAGATTATACAAACGGCGAAGGTTGCGCCAATAGTCCCCATAGGGACTTCCTAGGTTAGTGAAACTGTCCTCAATTTTTTTAGAGGGCAAGAGTGGACGATTGGCGAAGATGATATCATTTGTTGTCAAACATTCTTCAATGGCCGATCGAGAGGAGACTACAAGTGTTGGTCGAGAACCTAAGCGAAGTAGAATTATTGGACCATATTTGTTGCAGAGATTGTTGAAAGTCTGGTCGATGGGCATTTTTAAGAGGTGGAAATGACCTATTATAGGAAGACTCGGAGGGCTTGGCGGTAGGTTTTTTTCTTGAATCTTATTTCGTTTTCGTTGGATATGTTGGTAGACGATGAGAATAACAGAGAGTAACATAGCTAGATAGTGCATAGCATCCATGGCGGGCCCTTTCCCCTCTCACTTGGGATGTTATTGAAGAAATTTTAGAAAGACAAATATTTGTACTGTTAACTCTTAATTCCAAACATATTATAAGACCTATTTTATATAAGTAAATTAATGACTACAAGATTTACTTTGCGTAATTACAAGATTTACTTTGCGTAATTACAGGATTTATTTTACAAAATTGAAGACTACAATATTTAGTTTACATAATTAAAAGATTTAGATTACAAAATTGAAGACTACAAGATTTAGTTTACAAAATTGAAGACTACAAGATTTAGTTTACAAAATTGAAGACTACAAGAACTATATTATTACAAGATTTATTTGATTTAGTTTCTAAAGTGCACAACGGCTTATTCTGCTCTAATTTTTTTATCACATTTGTTAAGTTTTATAGCATGTGCTCTTCACTTTCTTAAATTTGGACGTCTTTGTTACAAACTTACAAAAGTTTTTGAGACAGAGGGAACAGGGAAGAGGAGAATGGCCGAGTTAACCCAGTGAACTTCCATTTTTTACTTCACTAATATATATTATGTGTGGCCTGCTAGTCCTAATCCCTATTTTCTCTCTTTACCTAAAGAGAGATTGTGCTCTTGTTTTGACATGATATTCTGGCTTTTTTAATCATTTATAAAAGTGACTAATCAAAATACTTCTCAATTGGCAACATGAAACAGATATGCCACACCAAGAATGAATGATTCAAATTGGAAATATCCCATGCATGAAGAACTTTCAATTAGCCTGAGAAAAGATATATTAAAAGGATAATACTTGCAGGCATAACAAGTTATTTTTGAACTATGAATTCTTTGTATAAAAAATTTAAAGATTTATTAAACGATAGGTACAAATGTTAGTATTAACTTAAGCGTATGGAATGAGATAAAAGCAAAGGAAAAGGAGAATAAAACAGCAAAACAGTTTAGAAACAGTTCACAATTCAAAGCTGAGCAAGGACCTTCGTAAGTGCATAACGAGGTCGAAATATGATCTTCAAATGTCCTGAACCTAATGGTATGCACTTACACCCTTCCTTTTCCTCGTCATTTTGTTGTTGGAAACGCTCTTAGCTTGAACATATTCGAATCTTTTCACAATTTGGGGTCCATGTGCATTGCCTATGCGTTTACTAGTAACTGTGTGCCTCCTAGAATGTGGTAACCTCCTACTATGCATTCCTTCAATGACTCATGTACAGATAAGAGTTAAGAAAAATGAGAAGTTTCAATTTTCCTTATATTGCAAAGGATGACAAAAATAATACTTGCTATATTTTTTTAATCTCAACTTGTAAAGATTAAAAAGGAGTGGATTATATTGCAAAAATGAGAAAAGAAGCTATACGACAAGGGAACATAAAAGTAGTAAAGACAAAGGGAGTAGCCGTAGGTAAGGAATGAAATAGGCTGCTGCAGTAAAGGACCACGATGAAGATGTTGCTTTATTTTGCAAAGAAAAAACTTTATCTTCTTGTGGACTTGTATTTGGGTTGTTGAGCTTCATGCAATCAAGGCCCATAAGTCTTAATTTCCCCTCTCAAACTCAAGTCGCCTGCTGAGACTTTGAGTTTGCTTCTGAACTTCTCAAAATTTTTCAAATTAAGGGACTTAGTTAAAACATCTGCTATTTGATCATTAGTTGGAACGTAAATAACCTTTAATTCTTTATTTGCAATTTTGTCATGAACAAAATGAACATCAATCTTGTTGTGCTTTGTTCTTGCATGATATACTAGATTGTTGGCCAAAGCAGCAACACTCAAGCTATTTGATCATATTGTTGAGGGTAAATTCAGGTTGATTTTAATCTCAGATAAAAGAGATCTACAACATTCTGCTTTCATGAGCTCCAAGAAATGGGATTTTCCCCCAAGAAAACATAATAACCACTGATTGACTTCCTGTCTTCATTGTCACTAGCCCAGTCGACATTTAAGAACCTTTCCAAATTCAAGCTTTCTGCTTTGTCAAAAGTCAACCCAAAATGTAAGGTTTCATTAAGGTATCTGAGAATTCTTTTGCAGGCTTTCCAGTGGATATTAGCCGAATCATTCATTTTATAGAAAAGTGAAGTGTCTGACTTGGAGTTGTTGAAGTTCCAGTCTCAGCAATGCAGACTTCAACTTGTTGAACCAGACTTTAGAAGCCTACTTCAAGCCATACAAGGCTTTCCTGAGTTTGCATATATGTTTTGGTGCTTTAGGATTATTGATGTAGCAAAAATTCTTTTGAGGACTCAGTGCACTAGCGTTAATCTTCTTCCTCTTACTTGGATGTTGTCTAACCTAAAATCACAATGAAACCTAAAAGGGTAAAAGTCGGTAGTTCGGCGAAAGCGCTTCGATACTTAAGTGAGGGTTTTGTTTTATGATATTCGAAAGAAAAGCGACGAGACAATGACTATTTTTTTCAAAAACCAATTATATGTCTAGCTGAAGTTATTTTATAATGTGTACCTAGTTGTTCTTAATCCTCTTTTTATAGATGTTGTTTTACGTTAAATTTCTCAAATTTAGTAGAATTTCATGGAATCTAGAAATAATGATTTCAATCGTATTTGGATTTCGTGAATCACAGAAATTTCACTTTATAAGCATCAGTTTTCCAGAATACGTCTGTTAGGCCAATGATCCTTATTATGAAATAAACCCTACTTGCAGAGTACATCTACTAGGCTAATGATCATCCATAATTCGGAGATAAATTAAAAAGAGAATGATTTTTTTTACAGATACGTAATTGTCGAAAAGTCCCGGAAGTCACAGTTTAAGACTTCTTTATTCACCTGATACGAGCTTAGACTGTATTGTATTTTTAAGATCTCTTTCAAGCTGTTCCCGAGACCTCTACGAGTAAGAGAAGTCTCGGAATTGACACTTGAACCTGAGGCCTTTTATCTTATCTCAAGTGGTCTCGACCTTCACTATACCTAAGGTCTTTGTTATCCCATTAATAATGTCTCTTGGATCGAACAGAGCCTCAAGCTCTTCTTTCATTTTTCATGGGACTCTAATTCGAGCCCACAGCCTATTGGGCTTTACTTATGTCCCAGATTGAATCCCTAATAAGGATCTTCAAAACCAACAGGTTGGTTCATATATACATCTTCGTTGAGATCACCATTGAAAAAATCATTATTGATATCGATTTGTCTTAGACTTCAATCCTTATTGATAGCTAAGCTTAAGATCAACTTAATAGTGGATGACTTGACAACATGAATGAAGGTTTATAAGAAATCAATCTCTGAAGTCTGCAGAAATTCCTTTGCTACAAGTCTTGCTTTGCATCTGATGAGACTTTTATCTATACTTTCTTTGATCTTGAGCACCCATATGTTTTTAACAATCTTCAGGTTTGGTGTGCAAGGAACAAGATCACAAGTTTTGTTAATCATTAGGGCATCAAATTCTTACTACATAGCTTTCTTCCATTTTGGGTTTTGAAGTGTTTTTTCTTCATTCACAGGTATGTTAGATTGGCAAGAAGAAAGTTTCTCTACCAAGTAATGCTTAGGCTTAAAAATTCCTACCGTAGCTCTTGTCACTATTGGATGGCAAGGTTAAAGTAAAAATTTTTTAGGTAAGTTTTTTATTGCTGGGTGGTATGTAATGGGGAATAATGTGTATTTTATATCAATTATGAATTATGTGGAACCTTACAGAAAGAAAATGAAGAATTTAATACTTGAATTTGAATAGACAATGACTCTACCATAGGGGTTACTGAAGATGATTCTTCATTGTCGGATGAAGTGTCATGAGGAGGATTTGAAACTGGCATAGCTTAGAATGGAAATGAAGAGGTCAGATGTTCATTTGTTCTTTGTGGTAAATGTGAGATAAAGTTGGATTCAGTTTTGAAAAGGAAAGAATCTTCATTGAAGACCATATTCATTGTAATTATCTTCTTTTAGAGGGATGCAAATATAGATAGCCTTTGTGATATGGTGAGTAACCTATGAAAACACATTTAGATGTGTGAAAGTTGAACTTGTGTTTACTATATGTCTAAAGAAGGGAAAACACTCGCAAGCAAAAGTTTTTAAAAGTTTCAAATCAAGTTTGGTCATAAATAGAAGCTTATATGGTGATCTGTAATCAAGGACAGGTGTGAGAAACCTATTGATCAAGTAAACTGAGGCAAAGAAGGCCTCTCACCAGAATTTAAGGGGCATGCTGGACTGAGCCAGTAATGTGAGTCAAATTTCAACAAGGTGCCTATGTTTTTTTTTTCAATTTTTCCACTTTGGTGGTGTGTATATAGGTAAGAGTAACTGATACTTATGCCTTGATTTGCTAAAAAATTCTTAAATAGTTTAAACTCTCATTCCATGTCACATTGCAGAGTTTTGATTTTAGAGTTGGGGGACTTTTTTACTTGAAGTTTAAAACGTTAAAGATTGAGAAGGCTTTAGATTTGTGACTTCGTGGGAAATTACAAGTGAACTTGGTAAAATCATCCACAAATGTAATATAAAACATGTAACCATTTATTGATGATATAGGTGAAGGTCTATATGTATTAATTCAAGTGGTTTCTTGGTTTTTGTTTCTGTTGTCTTATAAGAGAATTTGTGCATTTTTCCATGTTGACAAGCAGAACAGAAACAGAGAGATAAGAAAAGGGTGTTTTCATTGATAAAATTAGAACTAGTACATGAGGGCAAAATATTCTTAAAAACTCTTACATTAGAATGACATATTCTTTTGTGCTATAAATTTAAAAAGTTTTGAGTTTTCGAGTCAATTGACCGCTTTATATGGTTTGATTGTAGATTTTTAAGCCTAGAGACCAAAGAAACTGAAACAGAAGAGTAATTAGCTAAACCAGAATGCTTATGGCTCAGGACATGCAACTTCACTAGTTGATATAATCCTTTTTTAGCAATTCCTTCTAGAAAAGTTCTCTCATTTTTCAGATCTTTTATAAGGCAATCATATTCGTTGAATTCAACAATAATGTCATTGTTATTAAGAAGTTGAGAAACACTAATGAGATTCTTAGTGATCTCAAGAACAAGTAAAATTCTATTTAGATGCAAAGGTTTTGAAGTGTGTGAGATGGACAAATTAAAGTATCCAACGTGTGAAATTGAGAGATTCTCATCATTGCCAACAACTAGTTTCTCACCTCCCTTGTACTCTTGATTCATATCCAAATTATTAAAAGAGTTGGTAACATGGTTAGTAGCTCCCCCATTCATGTACCAAGCTTGATCTATTACAGTTTCAAGTCCAGTAATGTATACTTATTTATTTTTCTGTTTTGCCTGCTGTAACACAAAATCCTTATTAAATCTATGCCAGTAATCAGTAGTTATATGTTCTATTTTCCAGAAAATCTGGCAGGTTGGTTTGGACACTCCAATTCTTCCTCCTCCTCTATGCTTGCTTCTGCCTCAATTTCCACCATTAAAATGTAGCTTGTTAGGATTGTTGAAGGACCAGTTTCTTTTTTAAGAATGGTTTGTTTGAACAATGTTTACTGCAATTTCTTGATTAAATCTAGAAGAGAGTTTTATTCCATGAGTTTAGTATGTTCTCTTGACTTAGTAACATTGAATAAACATCTTCAACAAAGAGAGATTCAGGCTTTGATGAAACATTAACCATGACAGAATAATAGTATTTTCTCAAACCTCCCAAGATGTAGAGAACAAGATCTTGGTTAAAGATAAAGTCACCAGTAGCTTTGAGGGCATCTGCAATGCTCTTAATTCTCATGTAGTATTGAAAGATACTTAGATTTTCCTTCTTCGTTGAGGTCAGCATGCTTCGAAGGTTAACAATTTTAAACATTGATTTTGCTAAAAAAGTTCTTTCAAGTGTTGACCAGAGTTCAATTAAGGAAGTGCAACCCACCACGGTGGCAAACATAGGTTCACTCAAGGTCAAGAGAATGCATCCCATGAGTTGTTGGTCCTGCCATTTCCAGTTGTGATTTAATTTATATTTCCATCATTTGAAACATTCCACCTGTTGGGTTTGAGGATGTTTTGATGAAAAAGATCTCCCAAGTCATTCATTCGAATAGAAGGAAGAACTTGTGACTTCTAGAGGAGAAAGTTTGCATCTATAAGTTTGATGGTATTATGAAATATAAATTTATTCGAATTAGTGTTTGTTTGAACCTGCTATGCAATGTTTTCTTGGGTTGAGCTGATTGATTGGCTTTATGATGCCATGGTATTTTAGGATTCTGAACATTACTCTGATACCAAGTTAAGAAAAATGAGAAAAGTTTTGGCTTTTTCTTATATTGTAAAAGATGACAAGAATAATACTTGTTATATATGTGTGTGTGTGTGTGTGTGAACTTGTAAAGATTACAGAGGAGTGTATTATATATAAAAGCAAAGAAGCTACATGATAAGGGAACAAAAAAGTAGTAAGGACAGAGGGAGCGAGCAGCGGTAGGTAAGGTATAAAAATGTAGGATGTTGCAGTGAAAAACCATAGAAAAGATGCTGTTTTATTTTGTAATGGAAAAACTGTCTTCTTGTGAAACTATCATTCTTCACTTCATGAAAGAGAGAGCAAATGTGTAAGGGTGATGAGCTGTAGCTGTAAGAGAAGGTCGGGAGGTCGGGTGTTTGGGTTGTTGGGCTTCATGCCATCAAGGCCACAAGTCTTAATTGATAGAATCATTACCACATGATCTAATCTAAGTGTTTCATTGATAATACAGTAAAGATATGGGAGTTTAGCAAGATCAGCATCATCTATTAGCTTGGATTGTCCAACATGGTTATCAATCTCATCCCTCAGTTTTAAAGACCTCTGGATGTGATATATAAGTCGTAAAACTGCTGATTCCATTGTGATCGCCATAGTGTATGGTACTACTATCGGCATTGCCTAAAACATGAGCAGTTGAATGGTTGAAGAATTTTAGTTTTGCTCATAGGTGAATAAGTATCTCACACATTTTCTTACTTTATTCTAATTACCCTTGTGTGAAATTCACCTAGTATTTCTTTGGGCATTACCTGAATCATTCCTTTAATCACATTACCGGTGTAGAAATCAGGTTCAAATTCTTGCAGCTTCAGCATAACATCAATGAGAGTACGCCCAATCTCGCCACCAATAATGGACGTAGATGAATTAGTGTTTCGATGTTCATCAATCAGAGCCTGCATGAAAGCACACCTTGTTATAAAATGTAAACTGTATATGGAAATAAAAAAACAAAGATTTGAGGCGTGGACAATAATTAAGTGTAGTACACTCCTCAAAGCTCTATTCCTTTTTATTTCCATATAGACTTTGCATTTTATAACAAGGGGCGCTTTCATGCAGGCTCTATTGATGATCATCGAAACAGTAATTCATCTCCGTCGGTTTCTGGTGATAAGAGTGGGCGTACACAGATGGAGGTTACGCTGAAACTGCAAGGATTTGAACTTGATTTCTACACCGATAATGTGATTAAAGGAATGATTCAGGTAATGCCCAAAGAAATACTAGGTGAATTTCACACAATGGTAATTAGAATAAAGTAAGAAAATGTGTGAGAAACTTAATCACCTATGAGCAAAACTAAAATTCTTTAACCATTCAACAGCTCATGTTTAAGGCAATGGCGATAGTAGGACCACACACTGTGTCGATCACAACGGAATTGGCAGTTTTACGACTTATATCATTTCCAAAGGTCTTTAAAACTGCAAGGGATGAGATTGATAACCATGTTGGACAATCCAGGCTAATAGACGAGGCTGATCTTGCTAAACATCCATATCTTTGCCGTATTATCAATGAAACACTTAGCTTAGATCCTGTGGTAAGAGTTATATCTGCACGAGTCACTGAAGGAATGCACAATAGGAGGTTACCACATTCCAGGAGGCACATGGACCCCAAATTGTGAAAAGATCCGAATAAGTTCACGCTAGAGCTTTTCCAACAACAGAATGACGAGGAAAAGGAAGGGTGTAAGTTCATACCATCTGGTTCAGGTAGAAGACAATGCCCTGGTGCAGGCCATGAGACTCATTAAATTGTTGCTAAGGACCTTGATACAGTTTTTTGAATTAGAAAAGGCAGAGGAGAGGCCTTTTAAGATCATATTTCAACCTCGTGAATGGCTTTCAAAGGTTTTTGCTGAGCTTTGGACTGTCTGAACTGGTGTTTTGCTTTGGTTTTGTATTTTCTCTGTTTTCTTTTTGGTGTTCATTGAATAAATAGGGCAAACACGCACAAAGTACAGAACAGAACTTTAGGTTTCAGTGCTACAAAAACAGAGTTGCTGCAGTTCTCCAATCTGTTATTTATCTTCTTTTTTTTTTTTACTTCATTTTTCAACAAACTGACTACAGATTGTTATTCTTGTGGTAAATGACCGTCATCATATGCAGTGATGGAGACAGGACAGAAACTAAGATGGGCTTAACATTAAATTTTTTAGGAAATAATAGTAAATTTACAACAAAATTTATTTTTAAAAAAAAATTCAGTCCCCACTCGAGACGCCAGGGGCTCCGTCCCTGATCATATTCATTTAACCATAAATATATATCTAATGTTTTCCATGAAGGCAGCCAGGTTTAGTAATTAGTATCTTAATACAATATAAATTTAAAAGTTATACACATATGCAGATGCACACATACATAGATTCATACTTACAATCGTGTAAGAGTGCTTCATCGATTCGTGCAGATAGGTCATCAGCGCAGCCTGTTCAATTTTATTTCTTGTTTCCTTGTTATATAACCTCTATAAATCGTTGCGGCGGGCAATGCTAATTGCTGCTACAACTTCGTCGACCACCAGATCATCTACCCTCCATTGCATAATTTGCATTTCATGTCTCATACATCGACGTGTATCTCAGTGCAGCCCTTTCCATAACCACAAACTTGCTTCCAGACATAATAATCTGCGAAATATCAGACACATTGCAAAAATTTATCCCGCAACCATAATCACAACCTTGAGAAGCAGAGCAAATTAAATAAACGAATATATCACTAGCTTGACATCCAATAGTGACCAATATTATGAACCATGCAACAACCAGCGACGTCCCTGCAAAATTCATAAAATTCTAGCCGCCTACGTTTATTTTATCTGAGTTGACAGTAGTCAAAATAGAAAGTATACAATATTAAAATGGACAATGCATTCCAAATCAACTTGGCCGTCTCTCCACCATTCCTTTGTAAAAGAGTGGCGCATTTACTGTTATATTATCTACTGGCTGGTTGGGTTATTGTTGTGCATGAGTTATCGCTTTTATTAAATGTTTTATGATTTGTTTTTACACTTTTGATAAATTCTAAAAATGATTTATAACATCAATATGTTATGCATAAATTTAATTATCAAGTTGATATATCGCCCCTCGTCTTTAATATTTTGCAAATTGAGGCGGTGTATGAGTGAATTTGAATTGATAGAGACATTGAGTTAGGCATTGGAAAAATTGAA
>JAXCLQ010000002.1:3967523-3992112 GCA_035584115.1 Cedrela odorata | reverse complement strand
TTTGATGTAAATACAAGAGCAATGTTGTATGTAGAATATGTGATTATGTATTTGCAGTATTAGAATGAATCGGGTGTCACAACCACACATGTGTAACTTATGAATTTTACTATTCAAATAATCAATATAATTGCACTAAATGTAATTTTCTTAGAAAATGTGACTAAATTCCTTATTTTAATACATTTCACTAAATTTAACTAACTAAGACCATTTTTCAGATTTCCAGCAATGAAATCCCATGGCCGAATTATTTTAGTTCATATTTTCACATCACATTTCAACTATTATATTGAATAATAGAGTCCCTATTCAAATCACATAGTTGTCTATCAAATATGTCTAATAAACTCAAATTAATCAATGCATGTGTAAAAATGGATATCATTAAATAACTATTTTACCTTTATGTTCGAAGAATAAGGTTTTTAATTCTCCCCACCTTAGAAAAATTTTATCCTCAAAATTTGATGTAGCAGTTACATCTATTAAATAGAATATACATATTGCTGAGGAATGGAATGTTAGACTCTTAAGTCATGTCCTCAGCATTTTCATACCCCTTAACACAATCTTTTACCTTAGAATCGATCTTATTTTTGAAAATTCAATATTGCAAATCAACTATGCTCATTGTATAAATCTTATAACTTATATCACCTCTCAACTTTACTTGAGTTGTTTATGAAATATGCCAAGAATCCGACATTTACTCCTTTAACCTCAAAACATAGAACACATTATGATATATTGCCAAGTCAAATGGCAACTCCAATCAATAGGCTACTGTGCCTTTACATTCTACTATTTCATATGGCCCACTTAAAATAAGGATATAACTTTACTTAACTTAACTTCCTCGTTAAAGGTCTATGTTAATTTAACTTTCTCTAGCTTGACATAAAAGTATTATTATTATCAAAATACAGCCTAACATAAAAGTATTCCTCGCTCTCTACCGTATAAGGTTTTATACCAAGCCATGCTAATACTAGCTAGATAGGTATTATTATATATTAATTCCATCATCATCAACATTGAGACTTGATTTTACTCATAATTTGCATCTTATGAAATATCACTCGAAAAATATATATGTTTCTCAATCATTTTCTAAATTAATACTTTTGATTAATAAACTTGTCAAAATTGAAAAACCCATAATGCCCATATCTTTTTCTAAGGCTAGTTTAATAAACATCATTTTCCTAAATCATTTACTGATAATTCCCTGATCTCAGATAAATCATAGAAAACTATAGTTGCATCTTTGTAACTGACCAAAAAGATGATCTAGACAAGGCATCAAGTACTTATTCTTAATAACCACTTTATTCATCTAACGATAATCAATACAAACCTTAAAGTACCATCTATCTTTCTTACAACAAATGGGCATGCTCTAAAACAAATCACTGGGTCTAATGAAACTCTTGTCAATTTGTTCTTAC
Organism: Cedrela odorata; assembly: GCA_035584115.1. Lineage (NCBI taxonomy): Eukaryota > Viridiplantae > Streptophyta > Magnoliopsida > Sapindales > Meliaceae > Cedrela > Cedrela odorata. Next base: position 3,990,661 of record JAXCLQ010000002.1, on the reverse strand, counting down.
TGCAAACTCCTTGAGCTTTGTAAGCTTCATTGGTGTCATACAATATAGAGGCATATAGATTGTGTTAGTTCTAGGTATAGAATCTATACAAAAATTAAAATTATCATATCCGCTCAAACCTAACTTTTGCGATAATCAATCTATTCCTTGAATGGCATCAAACTCCTTAATCCTTAAAATAATATTATTTACCTCTAAAATATTAGCTTTCATTATCACCTCAAAATGTTTAAATACAATTTCTTCCAAGCAATCGTTGCTCCAATGATGCATGTACTACACATTCTTGGTCTAGAGAAATCAACCTCTCAGTTGGCATGATATACAAATGATATACTTATAAAAAATCTATTAGACTCGAGATCTATAAAATGAATACTGGCGGACTAAAGATCGATGCCATACTTTTAATCTTATCGAGATTTGCTTGAGCCTGCTTCCTAGTTCCAAGCAAACTTCTAATTTGAACCCTAGGCTAGTTCCTCAATACACCTTAAGGGAGATGCCTGGTTAACCTAGGTCTTCCTATACTTGGGCAATTCTATTTGATATAACTCATCTGTTCATAATAGAGGTATGTTAGGAGAATACCACAAGCGCTACTATATTACATATTACAATAAGGACATCTATTAACTTCCTATGTCTGTTGAGAACCTATAGCAGACTTTTAAACATTAAATCCTTATCTAAATCCATATCCAGTGATTCATGTAGACATATAAAATTACTAGTAAGTCTAGAAACAGAATTTTACAGCTCAATAATCCAGCTTGCATACAACTTAATGCCATTTATTATTACTATTATTATCTTTGTCCATACACAACCATATAAATGCACAATCACAACCTATTTTTCGCATGTCAACTTTTTAGTTTCGCAACATAATACCAAAAACTTTTTCAACAACTTCTGACCTCAATTACATATTGTTTAGCACCAGTTTCACCTCATTTAACATCTAAACTATTCACAAACATTTATATTTATAATTCATTCACAAGCTTTATATTTTTCAAATAACCAATAGAAAATTTTATTTTCTAAGCAATTTCAGCATAAAACAAATAGAAACAAAGAAATCAAATTTTAAAAATCATGTACACTTTTAATTACCACTAGAAAATAATTTACATTCTCTCACCTCTTTACACGAGTTCTTCTTTGATGATTTGTTCACATTTAAATCCCTTCTCTTTTAAAGGTCTATACTTACCTTTATTTCCCTTATCAACTTTTCTGCCCAATGGGCTAACTGAACCATTCCTCAATAACTCCAAGTACCAATCACTGACATCCATTCTCTAATGTTTAAATTTAATCCTGTCTCAATCTAGACATAAAAGTTCTCTCGTAGATACCTGAAGATCAAAATCTATTAATTTATCTTAGCTAATTTTTCATATTCTATCATTATCTCGTATCATCATCATAGGCATTACTATTACCCTCACTCATACTATAGGGGGTGTAATCACCATCCACTCTAACCCCACACCCCACGAAATTTCATCATTTCTCAATCCACCTCGAGACAACATTATTTCTTAATGATATAACCATATAATTAAATATGTAAGCACTTTTAATCTCTTCATACAAACCTAGCCTAACAAAAATCGAAACTAGTTCGAGTTCTACCGATGTTCAAACTTAATCAAATCAACTCATGATCTCCTAATATATATCAAAATGACATTATATATCTATGAGAAAGTAAATAAAGTCATCTACTCTTAATGATCCTAACAAATTATCATTAAGAAACATTTATTCTATATCAGGGACCATCTCTCTCCATGGTTTAACCCTTCATTTTCCCTTACATGGAAACATATTTCTACAAAAAGAAACGCAATTCAATCATATATACTTTCACAATAGTATATTCTTATCTACGACATGACTCACTTAATGTCCATTGGATAAGTTAATTATTTTCAAAACCATGTTCAGCCCGTTTTAAAATATTAAACTGTTTTCAAAACATTTAAAAGCACCTTTCAGAACCAAATTCTCTGATACCACTAAAATTGTCAGGCCACGAATCTGGGATCTACCCATGACAATCGCTGCAAACCCTTATGATACATCCTCTATACCCGGACTGTATCTAAAAGAGTCTGTAAAGCTTTCCTATCAACCTATTTTATCTTGAAAACAATTTCTACACAATTGATCCCATTCATGGGATCACCATCAAAGAATTGATTTCTATGATCAATTTATCCACAACAAATATCATTTAATAAAAATAACATCATAGAAATCATTTTACAGTCGGGTTAAACAAAATATAAACATTTATATCTTCTTTTAGTATACAAAAGCATTACAAGAATCCATTTACAATCATCCAGTGGGACATTCACACATGTGAGTCAAGTATGTTACCTACCCGAAGCATTGTAGGCTCTTTATTACTACCCCAAACTCTGCAAGTACTAATGCTCTTAACCTGAAATCTGTAATTGTGAAAGATTAGTATATAACTCTACTCAGTAAGTAAATACATATATACATATATATCCATACATGTACAAATTCTCAAATATTGGTATTTCATTTATGTCATGCTCGAAAATACATACATATATATATATATGTTTATATGTTTCTTATAAAATAGAGACTATTTTTCAGGCATTTAAAAATCATTTATTTCATAAAAAACATGCCTTAAAAATTAACAGCCCGTCTCAATGATGTTGGCCCTGAGTAGTCACTTGGTGATGAAACGAATGTTGTCGTCATATCCGTCAAATCCATGAGATTCTAATCAAGCTGCCAGGACTTTCCATAGGGTCCCTAAATCAGTACATACGTGCTCAACACATATTGGGCTTACCATGGCTTAACTTCCCTTATAAAGTCTCACTACAGCCCACTCACCTATGCAGCTTTTTATAGGTCCGTTCATAGGCTACCTCCTTGTATATACAATAAATAAACAAGCTCAAAGGCCATACAACTGGTTCACCGGCCATAGAACAATATCCGGCCTTACTGACCTCATCTCCATGTATATGCTTAAAAAATAAATCATTTACAATCAATTATTTCCATTCATATAAATCAAACCCGGCCTTTCCAGCCATATCATTTACAAACAATGATTATAATATATATATACTTATATATAAATCATATCTAGCCTTCTGGCCATTTTAGCATATATATTTAACAACATTTAACAGTAGACCAAAGATAAAATATCCCAATATCAATTTAATCACATGAAATATATTATTTTCAAATTTCACTTTAAATCAAAAAGTAACTTGTTTGATCACACAAGAATACATATAATATATCAAGCATATATTTATTATTTTCAAATCTCACCCTTTATTGTAAAAATTTTATTTTTCAGATAATAGTACATAGAAGTGATAAAGGAAGCGTGCAAGGTTAGGTAGACGTAGATGAAAAATTTTGGTTATATATGTAATTAATAGAGTAATTATAAGTTTAAGAACTAGTTATATAGATAACTCTTTGTACATATAAGGAATTTAGAAATTGTAAATATTTAAGGATCATGTAATAGTAATACTCTTTGTATGAAATGATATAGCATTATGTAATAATGATTGATTGAATAAGTATGAGAATGGGGTGTTATAATAGCGGTATCAGAGCCAAGGTTTGAGGTTTTGTAGACTCTAAGTGATGAGATAATTATTTAAGGTTTATAGATATTAGGAAAGACTAAAAATTTAAGTATATAGACATTCAGATTAATAGGGAAATCAAGGTTTATAATTCAGAGAATCAATGAGAAAATATCATTATGGTAATGAGGGACAGAGAGGAAAGTATCAATATATGTAAAGAAAGTATTGATATATGTGAAGAAAGTATCAATATCTATGAACAAGGGATCGATACTTTGTAAGTCAGAGAGTTCAAAATTTATTTACGAACTCGTCATATCAATACTTTAAAGAGAAGGGATCGATACATGAAGGCAAATGTATTGATAATTAATGTCAAAGGAATATTCATAACCAAATTATAATAAATGGATCGATACGAAGGCTTAAAAGTGTCGATATATTGCAAATCAGAGCTCAAGTTAGGATTATTTAGACTTTGGGTTAGTTAAAAAAAAAAAACTAAGCAAACTTTTTAGTTAGTGTAGTTTTAACTTCGATATATTTGTGATAAGTTCATGCAATTTATTATATTTGGTTTTGGTTTATAGATATGGTAAGGACAAAGTATGATCAATGGACTAGTATAAAATATAAGTGAAAATGGTACAATTGGTGGAGCTCCCGTAAAAGGCCTGATAAATTTGTACATTATTAGAAAGAGAGCGAATTTAGCAAAAACTATTCTTTGTTATTCCCATATCAATCTAGGTCCATGGATGACTGAAGAAATGAAAAAGAAAGCCCTCTCAGGAATGCGGATGCATAAAAAGGGTGTGAATTGTAATAAATTAGTGATGAAACGTTTGTATTGGAAAAAGAGGTATCGCAACACCTATAACACGAATAGGTGTTAGGTGAAGATATTAAGGGAAACCTTTCTGAGGGAGATTAGTACAAGTGAGAAAAATAGCAATGAAGGATCGAGAAGATTGGATCCTTAACTGAATCGCATGAGTGAACTCTTTGAACCCAAGATTGTTGAAGTTAAAAATGGAAAAATGGTAAAATATATATATATATATATATTAATTAGAGTTAGAAATTTAGAATTTGAAACCCAAGATTATTAAAGTAATAAAAATATAGTTTTATTGTGTCCAAGTGTGATCTGATTGTTATTTTATTGCAATTAATGTTAATGCTTGAATCAAGTTAGAAAAGTTTATGAAGTAGCATATATTTTCGAGGACAGAATGACTATTATAGAGTTAAAACGGGTATTCCATCAAGTATACTTATAATTCTATTGGACAATAAGTTTGTTGAAATAGTTATTTTTCATTACATGATAATTAAACAAACTAGTATGGTATGATTGTAGGTAAAAAAAAAACAAAATTCTTTTTTTGAGTATTGTGGTAAATCGCATCCCGAGATTTGTTACGAAGAATCGAGGGTTTTCTTTGGATGTAGGAAGTAAGAGCATATGATTAAGGAATGTCCAATTAGAAGAGTGGGTAGTAAAGATAGCACGGGGGTAAGTCAGAATAAAATGCAGAAAGTACAGGGATGAGTTTATGCTCTAACCAAGTAAGATACATAGGCGTCCAATGAACTAGCAATATGTATTGCAGTTCTTTTAACCAAAAGGTTAAAGTATTTGATTCTGGGGTTACACATTCATTTGTGGCTTTTACTTTTGTTTGTTCTTCTGATGAAATATGTTATGTATGTTACTACTCTTATTAGTAAAATAGAATTATAAATTATATTTACAAAGATTGAGAGATTAATTTTGAAGATATGAATATTATAGTTGATTTATTGCCATTGGAGATGCACGATTTTGATATTATCTTGAAAATGGATTGGTTAGCTGTCTATCACGCGGTAGTTAATTGTTTTACTAAAGTAGTAGTGGTTAACATTTCGGGCTAATCGAAATTTAGTTTCGGTAGGAGACGATTTGTGATTGGTCAAAGGTTGCTCAATGTGATTATAAGGCCACAAAGTTACTAGGAAAATGGGTGTGAAGGGTTTCTTAGCCTATATGATTATTAGAGAGTGAATCAAGCCACAATTAAGGATAAACATCCTATTGTATATGGGATGGTAAGAATGATGAGACTATAAAAAGGAGTAGATTGAGGATATTGCTCGGAATGGTGGTACTCTAAGAAATTGTTATTTGATTTGTTTTTTTATTTTTTTTGAGATAACATAATAAAATTTCTTTTAAGAATATTGATGTATATCTTAAGTGAGAAGTGAGATCTTAGAATAAAGATTTTCTTTAGCTAGTAGGAGACCCAAATGGAAATAGAATTAGTGAATGAATCTAAGTAAAATGTATAAAAGGACTAGGTAAGATATTGAGGCTTCTAATTGGGTCATGAAATGTAATTCTTATTTCTCTAACATTTTGTGGTTATTTATGATTTGTAAATGTTAATGAAAGATTTAAAATTATTACTTTAAGTCTATGTTAGTATTAGAAATGAAATTTATGATCTTAGTAAAATGAAGTATTTTAAGCTATATTATAAGTGACTTTTGACTTGAGACTATTTATGGGTTTAGTTTATGATTAAGAATAAAGCCTAAATTTTATTTATTCTTATAAGAAATAATAAGAAATAAGGATTTTATTTTACGATATTTATAAGAATTGATTTATAGTTCATTAATTGAGAATGGAACCTAAGATGTAAATATATAAGGTTGATGTAAGATTTCGTTATATATTCTTATATAATAAGATTTTTGAGTAGATTGAAAAAGTATTATGAAGAAAAAATTTAAAATCATAGAAGTAATAAAATTTTATTTCTGGATGAAGGCCAAGGGTGTTTTAAAAAAAATATGACAATTTTCTTTAAGGTGTGAAATTGATGTTCTAAATTGAATTAGATTTACAAAGATTTGAAACAGTTGTTCACATGTTATACATGAAGAGGGATACATAGTTTCCTAAGTTAAGAAATTATATTCATCTATTTTCTTCAATAAATTTTCAATGATTAAGGAGTACAATTAGGAAATTTCACAAGTATAAGATATGTTTATTTCTACGATATTTAGGAGATAAAGTTCATAGTTGAAAAAAAATAACAATAATAAAATAAGGGATAACAAGGACAATTTATGAAGGAAGATTAACGGGGGAGTTAATTAAGAGATTTCAGTTGAGAACTTATTTGTATCAAAGGTATATTAATGAGAATATTTTACTATGTGTAATGATATTGAATTTTATATGCAAAGATTTATGATAGTAGACTTGATGTGATTGATGGGGTTTGTAACTGAAGGAATATTGATTATATGGACAAGACGATTTGCACAAGAGTCATTCGAGAAGAATAGAAGAGAGAATTGGTTATTGAGCAAAACTCGAGTCTTATTTTATTAAATTTCTTTATAGTAATGAAGTGATTTTAATAAGATTGAAATGACATGTAAGTTGGTATTGTATTCGCTGAATGTGTTGAAATTCGATTTTGTTTGGTGGTTAAGATATTATTGAACATACATGTCTGTAGCTTAAATTTAAAAAGACTTAAAACAAGTGATAAGATAGTTTTCTCTTGGTCTTTAGGTGCAATTGCAATTTGGTTATACCTAGAATATCCATCTAGGAAGCAGTATAGTTCATGCCTCGTAACTCTTTCCAAAATTTGGTCCATGAAAGGTAAAGAGAAATGGTCTTTCTTAGTCATTGAATTAAGCTTTCTATAGTCAATGCACATGCGCCAACCAGTAACAGTTCTAGTTGGAATTAACTCATTATTTTCATTTTTGACTGCAGTAATCCCAGATCTCTTAGATACAACTTGAGTAGGACTTACCTATTTACTATCAGAAATAAGATAAATGATTTCATTATTTAAAAGCTTAATGACTTCATTTTTCACTACTTCTTTCATATTAGGATTTAGTCTTCACTGCATTTCTCTTGAGGGTTTAAAATTTTCCTCTAGATAAATCTTATGTGTACAAATTAAAGGATTAATTCCCTTAATGTTAGCTATACTCCATCCTTATGCATTTTTGTACAATTTCAAAGTTCGTAACAATTTACCTTCTTGAAGAGCATTAATTTTGGAAGAAACTATTACCGGAAAAGTTTCATTTGCTCCCAAAATGAGTACTTAAGATTCAAAGGTAAAGGCTTCAAATCAAGCTTTGGTGGCTGAACATTCGAAGGTGCTGATGCATTGGGTTGTTGTGGTATTTCTTCAAATTTTTGTTTCCAATTAGGTTTCTTGACTATTTGTGAAAAGTTGAACAAAGAATAGTATTAGAAGTTTCAAAATAATCTACAAAATTATTACAACAAGTCAAACAAGATTCTAAAGGGTTAAAAAAACAGGAAACATTAAAGTGATTATAAACAATTTCCTTAACAAATTCTACTTCATGCATGTTATCATTCTCCCTAAGTTGCTTGCAAATGTTAAACACATTCATTTCCAAAGTTATGTTTCGAAAAGAAAGTTTTAAAACTCTGTTTCTACAATTGATTAAAGCATTTGAAGTAGCAAGAAATTGACGTCCTAAAATAATAGGAATTTGAGCTTTTGCATTTGGAACAGGATGTGTATCCAAGATAATAAAATCAACAGGGTAATAAAAATTTCCAACTTGAACTAGAATATCTTTTACAACTGCTCTTGGAATTTTTACTAAACGATCAACAAGTTGAAGTATTATTGTTGTCAGTTTTAGTTCTCCCAAATCTAATTATTCATAAACAGAGAAAGGTAAAAGGTTAACACTTGCATCAAGGTCAAGTAAGGCACGTTCCACTTTAATATTTTCAATTATACATGTAATTGTTGGGCACCCAAGATCTTTATACTTAAGTGGAATTTTGTTGGATGATTGAACTTACATTTTTCACCAAAAAATGCCTTTTTTTAATATGATGTTTACGCTTAACAGTGCATAAATCCTTTAAAAAATTGGCATAAGACGGAATTTGTTTTATTGCATCCAATGAAGGAATGTTAGCTTTTACTTACTTCAAAACTTCCAAGATTTCAGAATTTTATTCAAATTTTGAATTAGTTGTAATCTTTGAGGAAACGGAGTAGGAATTAGGCATTTATCAACAATAGAAGGATCAATTTTGTCATACTTACCATCGTCCTTACCATTACCTTTCGGTTTTGAAGACTCACTAGAGACTTAGTTCTTGGAAGAATGGTTTTGTTAGTAATTTTTCCACTTCAAAGAGTTGTGATGGAATTGACATTATTAGGTTGATTTTCACTTGAACTTGAAACATGACACTGAGGATGCAGGAATTAACATTATTAAGTTGAGGTTAAGCAAGAAATTTACCTTTTTCTTGAGTGCGCAAAGATGCAGTTAAATTTGACAATGTGTTCTTGATTTGATTTCATTAATGGCTTGTGAAGTTTTGTTGTCAAAGTTCATTTGGCTTTGCATAAATGCTTGCAATGTCTCCTCAAGATTCTTCGAACGTGATAGAGCATAATGATGAAATTTTGAGGATCCTTGAGAAGGCATTAAGTATGCACTGGTATCATTTCTCCAACTAAAATTGGGATGATTTCTTCATCCATGATTGTAAGTTTCTAAATAGGAAGATGGAAAGGGCTTTTTGAAATTGCTCATGGCATGTGCTTGATCATGAAAAGCTTCTTTAAAGATAGGAATATTCGAACATTCATTTGTTGAATGCCCTAAGGTTTCACAAATGCTACAAATTTCTTCATTTTGCACAGATTTGACTTCATTTACTTTCCTTATTTCCATGGCTTCAACCTTCCTAGTCAAAATAGCAATCCTAGCACTTAAGGTGATGTTTTCCTCTATTAGCATTTGCAATATTGGATCTAATTGAATTTTAAGATGAATTAACACCATGCCAAGATTGTGAATTTTCAGCCAAGTTGTTTAAGAATTCTAAAGTTTCTTCAGATTCTTTGTCTAGAAATTCACCATTACACATGGTTTCCACAAATTGTTTTGTTTCACATGTTAAACCTTCATAAAAAAAATTTATGGTTTTCCATTTTTCAAAACCATGGTGTGGGCAAGAATTTAACAAATCTTTAAAATTTTCCTAACATTGAAAATAAAGTTCATTTGAATTTTGACAAAAAAATTTAGATTTGACTTTTTAAAGCATTTGTTTTGTGTGTTGGAAAGAATTTTTTCAAAAATTCACCTGCCGTGTCGCAATTGATCTAGGTCTTAAAGAGTTAAGCCAAGTTTTTGCTTTATCTATTAATGAAAATGGAAACAATTTTAACCTAACAATTTCATTAGTTCAAGCTTGATCATTAAAAGTAGCACAAACTTCCTCAAATTCTTTAATATGCAAATAAGGATTTTCATATTCTAAGCCATGGAAATTAGGAAGTAATGGAATCATACTTGGCTTAAATATGAAATTATTAAAATTGAGAGGAAAAATAAAGCAAAAAGGGATAGAATTTTAAGGTGGATGTAAAAATTCACGCATGGTTCGCGAAAGCTGGTTTTCATGTTCATCATACACACTTTCATTTTCAGCTATAGTATTAGATATGTGTGAATGTTGAGGTGAATCAAACAAATTGTCAATAGAAGTTTTAGAATTACCTTTCACCAAGCAACAAGAATAAGGATCACGATGCCACTCAAGCATAAATTAAAAATAAATTAAATAAAATAAAATTCAACAATAATTATAAAAATAAACAAAAATGTTACAACAACAAAAATAAAATAAAAGAGGTGATAAAACCTTCCTCTTGACAGAAAAATAAAAATAATGAATTAAAATAAATTAACAATAGGTGATAGAACCAACCATATAAAAAAACTAAAAACTAAAATAAATTAGCAGTAGGCGATAGAACCAACCATAATAAAAAAAACAAATGGGCAGCTGAGCCTCCCAATAAAAGTAAAATAAATAAACAATAGCTAGTTAGAGGGAAAAAAATAAGAACAAGTAAATAATATACAAACAGTAATTCCCCGGTAATGGCATCAAAAACTTGTTAAAACTTTAAGGTTGCACACAAAAGTATAAGTTGTCTCAAGTAAAAAAAGTTCAGGAGTCCGAGTGTCAATCCACAAGGACTTACTTATACAAGTCTAGTTATTCAAGTGTAATGAGAATTGTGTTAACAAATTGGTTCTTATGATGAGATTTCAATATTATTAAACAGTAGGGCATTAAGATCCACTTTGAAGAAATTTGTAGAAATCATTTTTTTATCATTTATAATAACTCAATTAAGAATTAACTAAAGAGTGATCTTAATTGGAAGATGAAACATTTAAACACATTAAAATAACTCTTTAAGAAAAATGTAAGAAGATAAAAGATTAACTTTTAAATTGATTTGTAACAAACTATAACTTACTTCACTCTTGAGATGTAGAAAAATAACAAGTATTTAATGTAACATTTGTTGACAATGAATCAGGTTCTCTAACAAACCAAAGCACTTGCTCTTGAGATGTAGAAAATAACAAGCATTTAATGTACTAAATCAAGCTCTCTAGCGAATCAAAAAAAATTTTGAGAAACAGAACTCAATTAATTTAACGATTTTACATTGAAGAATAACTCGAAAGATAAACGAAAACTACAAACTCAACAAAGTTTCACCCTAGCCTTACTTACAAAATTAGAAATACATTGTAAGAAAAAGATGGGATAAAGAAATAAAGATGTTAAGAGATGCTAGCTCTCTAACACAAGCACTTATTTATTGGAAAATGCAAAGGAAAACTGTCAAAGAAGTGGGTTAAGGTTAGGTAAGTGTTGGAAAACTTACTTTCTTTCACAAGCATTTAACTTTTTTAGCCAATTAGTCGATGATATATTTGAAATACAGCTCTAACCCAAACACCAAATTTGTAGCTATTTGTCTTAACTTTCTAAAACGTCTTCATTTATAGTATTTGGATTTGTATTTTGGGAGATACGGCAGAAATATTGAGGTATATCAGGCTGGACCGTGGCTGCATTTCAGTTCTGTTGAAGCCCATTTTTGACCACCTAAACATTTGAACTGGTCTAACCTTTAGCCAACAATATTGTGAAGTGATAAGTCCATGATTCATTAGCTTAAGAATTGTATCAATTAGATATCCAGATTGAGAGATATGCCTATTATACAAAACCTGCATAAAACCAATCATTTTTCACGAATTAGACAAATTCTTATTTTGAATCTTTAGATATTTATTTTAAGAGAGTTAATGATATTCTTAAGTATAAAATGATAATATAAACTCTCAATAAATATACACTTTTAGTATTCATCAATGGATATATATAGAAAATGGGTAAAAAGACCAAATAACCCATAAAAAATTTAAAATTTTCTGAAAATACCAAAATTCTCGCTGAATCGATCAACCAGTTCCTTGATCCAGTTGACCGATTCCAAGTTTACCCATGACATGGCCATTGTCAGTCAACTGTTTCCCTGAACCAAACAATCGGTTCAGTTTTCACCTATGGTATAGCTTCTACCGATCGACTAGTTCTAGGTTTTCCCTTTCTGCCAGTCGACCGGTTCTCTTTTCTATTCTGTCGGTCAACTAGTTCCCACAACAGGTTGACCGGTTCTATTTTTCCCCTTTATCTATTCTTTTAAACGACTGATTCCCTCACACAATCGACCGATTCCATATTTTCATGGGTCTGGAACCATCAACACTTAATCGACCGACTCTAAAAACTCAAAAATTTTAAACTAAAACCTATTATTCCAAAGAACTAATTCTATTTTCTTTACTAGGGCTTCGCTGCTTGCACCTCCACAAGGGCTCTGCCCCTAGACTGCACTTGTTAACTGGCTAGCAAGATCACCGAATGCGTAAACGTTTGGCAATAGACTGAAATCCAATGTATGTTAAATCCAAATTACTTAATTCACTCCTTATACTTATATCATTAAACTAACTTAAATTCACGTAAGTCTCGTTAATATGTCAACTAATCATAAACAATGCATGTGTAAAAATCAAAATCAAACAATAACTATTTTACCCTTATGTTCGAAAAATAGTGTTTACACCTAATCTTTACAATCTTATATCCAATTTTATTTTGGACTTTCTTTGAAATTTTTTCAAAGGTCTCAAGAGTGTTACTCCTATTTTCTAAGAAGAATACCAACATGAATCTAGAGTAATCATCAACAATTATATACGTATAGAGTTTCCCTCCTAAGGATGCAATTATATTATGTCCAAAAAGATCCATATGTAAAAGTTCTAGGGGTCTTGTTGTAGAAGCTAGATTCTTCGATTTAAATGAAGATTTAACTTGTTTTCTTAGTTGATAAGGACCACACATTTTGTCTTTGGTAAAGTTCATATTATGAAAGTCTCCTAATAAGCATTGTCTAGCAAATTTTCGTATGAGATCTATGCTACAATGTCCTAATCTTCTATGTCATTTCCAAGAATCATCACATAGAATTGAATGAGACTCTCGATTAAAGCGCAACGCGCAAGATAGCTTCTCAGGCGCATTTCAGCCGAACTGAATAAGGGAAGCAACTACCATCACACGGCAAGTGCGGAAAAGCCTCACCCAAGGACCATATACATGGATGTATATGTATTTTAAAATTTTAAATGATTTAAACAAGATGATCAATACATACCTTATACGTCGATCTTTCGGAACAAGCTACTCGTTAGCTTGTGAACGTGTCACACACATTGAGTTGATGGCGATGGGTTCCAGTTATCCAGATTCGTGTATGGAAACTTAAGAACAAGCTTTCTAAATCTAGAAAACTTCTAGCTCTTGTGGAAGAGAGGGAAGAACGTGAAACGCCGTTCACTACTTTCCTCCTCTTCCTCTTTCTCTTTCTTTCTTTATTCTCTTCTTTCTCTCTTCTGGGTTTGCTCAAAACAAAACCTCATCCATTCACTAATGGAGTTCTTGACAGAGAAGGAAGAAGAAAAAGTCGGTCGGTTCTTTCTTGGGAAAGATAGCTTAGATTGATAACGTAGCATCCTCATGCATTCTTATCTACATTCAACATTTGAGTGTTTTCCTTGCATCGCAACCTTTTTTCATCTCTACCTGTCCATTTCAGTAAATGAACAAAGCCATCCACTTGCCCACTTACCTCTTCATCTCATCAAATGATCAAAAGCATTCCATTTGTCAAGGCATGAGTGGTTGGCATAAAACAAACATCAACCAACTTGATGTATGTAATAAATATACATATATTAATCCAATATTAACATATATATAAAGCAAGAAAGAGAGAAAGTGTTTATTATTTTATTTATACAATATAAATAAAATATAATGATTATATTTTAATATTATATCATATATAATTTAAATATAATCATTACTTATAATGATTAACATTTTAAAATTAAATATTAAAAAGATACTTAGCAACATCACATAGTACTATTTGTCAAGTAAGGATCCATTTGATCAAATAACATTTATTTAATCAATAATAAATAAATAATTTATTTATTAATATCCTTATGACAAAATATATATTTTTCTTTGCTTCCATATTTTTGTAAATCATATTTACGTAATCCGAATTATTATTTCTGAAACATTTCCCACGCACACGTGTGCTAGGACGTCTTGGGCAGGAAATTAATTCCTTACAACAAAGAATTAAATTGTCATCTAATCAAGTATCACAATAATATCATTAACTAACTTAACGATATTATATATATGGCAATAACCATCATCATCAAGTAACTGATGTGTGTGTGACTGCCTGGATCCATGTAAACTAGACATAAGCAAATACGAACCCTTTCGCATCACTTCGGTACAACTCCTTGTATTTGAAGTTCCCAATGATCATGCACAACCTCTAGCAAGATGCCATGAACCCTAAACACTAATGAATCCATAAAGTCATACATGCATATAGTAAAGTCTTTCTGCTGTCGACTCCAGATTGAGTGCGGGTCATAGAATCGTCAAACCCCTAACTCATTCATAAGAACTGAGTCTCAAATCATATACAGGAATCATGTATCCAAAAATACCTATCCGAAAACACGTACTCTGGCTAGAAATTTCATTTCTCATGTATGATATCCCTACCTAGGATCTCAAGCTTTAATATCTGAGCCAGCAGATTCCATTTTGGTCATCACCTGTCCTCACACACCAAGAACACATTGCCAACAAGTTTCTTTCGCCATGCGTGGTTAGCCCTATGCGATATACACAAGTGAACAATGTGCCTCAATGCAAATGGCAGCCATGATACCTCAGGTCAAAGGACTAGTGGTATACTAGTACGGTTGTGTGACGTATTATTAACTGTAGATAATTACCCATGTGATTCGTCATGTTTAGTCACGCTCAGTGACACGTTTTCTAACACATCACCCATGTTTATGCTCTTGAGACATAAGAATTGTCTCCCAACTATTAGCATCCAATACTAATCTTTGGCAGCATCAAACATACCAGTCATGTAATGTCATAGTCCCATATGACATCACCTCAACCGGGAACTTATTCGGATGTATTCAAATCAGAACTCTATACTCATATCTACAACTCTTTGCAGATAGAGTCATGACATCATAATATATCATGAAATCTCATTCTACATTATTTATTTAATAAAGCAACTGTAAATGCAAAATGATAAAAATGTCATTTTATTAATCATAAACAATTTACAATTAATTATAGAAATATTTATAGATATACTTAGAATGATATCAATAAACCATATGACACATGGTTCTAGGGCATATCTCCAACAAAAACTTGCAAACTTATATCATTTAATTTATTCAAATTATCTAGTTATATAACGTACACATCACTATTTCTAGGTGCATAGAATAATTTGTTAGTATGCACATCAAACACTTTACAACCATTTTTTAGAAATATAACTTTGTATCTATAATCACACAATTAACTAATACTAAGCAAGTTATATTTCAGGCCTTGAACATATAAAACATCTTTAATTAAAATAGACTTTAGGCCAATGATTCAAACACCTTTCACCTTGCCTCGGCTATTGTCTCTAAAAACCACATATTTCTTGAAAGTTGAAGGTACCCATACCTGACATTGGCAGAGGCACAACGCGCTAGACCACTTCCCGGGTGCACGAGCACTGAAAACAATAAGGAAAGCCAATGTTGTCACACAGAAAGTGTGAAATGGCTAACCCAAGAACCAAGACATGTATGTATGTGCATTTTAAAATTTTAAATAATTTAAACAAATGATCAACATGTGTAAAGTACACATACCTTAATGTCAATCCCAGAATAAGCTACTCGTTAGCTTCGTGGCGTGTCACACACATCGGGTTGTTGGCGATAAATTTTGGTTATCTAGATTCGTATTTGAAAACTTGTGGAAGAAAGGAAACTCATGAAACTCCTTTCACCTCTTTCTTCTCTTTCTCTTTCTCTCTTTATTCTCTTCTTTCTTCTCTTTTTAAGTTTTGTTCAAAACGCAAACTCATCACCATTCACCAATGGCTTTCATGGCAAAAGGAAAAGAAGATTAACGATGGCTGGTTTTCTCTCAATTGATGATAACTGAAAAACCAAGTCTTATAAGTTCAAAACCTAAATTGCCACTTTTGTGTTTTCTCAAAACTAAGAATGCCATATGTCCATGTTTTCATCCAAACACTTTGTTCAATAACAAAGTAAGTGGATTTTACATGGCACTCACCTATGGATGGATTCCAAATCCAATCCAATTTGCATTCAACTAATTAATGCACCAAAATATCTCAACATATAATACATATATATATATATATATATATTTAAGATATTTTAACAGAGAGAAAATGTTTATTTTATTTTATACAATATAAAATAAAATATAATTATTACAATTTAATATTATATAATTTATATAATTAAATATAATAATCACTTAACAATGTTTAACTTTCAAACATTAATTGTAAAAAGACACTTGGCAAAATCACATGGTGTCATTTGTTAAACAAGGATCTATTCAATTAAATAACAATTATTTAATCATTAATAAATAATCCATTTATTTATTAATATCCTTGTAACAAAAATATCTTTTCTTAGTTTCTAAATGTCTGTAAATCATATTTATGTAATCCGAATTATTACGGAAATATTTTTCACGCACACGTGTGCTAGCACGTCTTGGCCAGGAAATTAATTCTTTACAATAAAGAATTAAATTCCATCCAATTAAGTGTCACAACAAAACTAACTTAATAAATATTATACATGGCAATAACCATTATCAACAAGTAACCCATATGTGTGTGACCGCTTGGGTTCATCGTGAACTAGACATGAGTGGATATGAACCCTTTCACATCACTCTGATACAGCCCCTTATAGTCAAAATTCCCAATGATCATGCACAACCTCTAGTAAGATGCCATGATCCCCAGACACTAATGAATGAACCCATATAGTTGTAGTGTATGTAGTAATGTCATCCAGGATTCGTGTATCCGAAAACTTCTTTTCAGAAACATGAACTCTAGCTAGAGATTTCATTTCCTATGTATGACATTCCCACTAGGATCTCAAGCTCAAATATCTAAGCTAATAGATTCCATCTTGATCATCACCTGTCCTCATACACCAAGAACACATTGCCAGTAAGCTTCTTTCACTAGACGTGACTAGCCCGGTGCGATATACACAAGTGAACAAAGTGCCTCAATGCAGATGGCATCCTTGACATCTCAAGTCAAAGAACTATTGGTATACTAGTACAACTGTATGACATATCATTTATTGTGGACAATCACCCATGTGATTCGTCACATTTGGTCATGTTCAATAATATGTTCTCCAATGTATTACCCATGTTTATGCTCTTGTGACATGAGACTCGTCACCTAACTATTAACATTCAATACTAATCCTTAGCAGCATTAAACATACCAGTCATGCAATGTCATAGTCTATATGACATCACCTCAATCGAGGACTTATTCGGATGTATTCAAATCAAAACTCTATACTCATATCTACAACTCTTTACATATAAAGTCTTGACATCAAATACATCACGGGATCTCATTTTGTATTAATTTTATTAAGCAACTGTAAATGTAAAATGATCTAAAATGTCATTTTATTATTCGTAAACAATTTATAATTAATTACATAAATATATAATATACAAGGATTGATATCTTTGAACCATATGACACGATTGGTTCTAGTACATATCTCCAACATTTCTTTCCTCTTTCTTTAAGTGAAAAAATAGTTTTTAATTTCCTGTCATGTGTCTTGAGCAACCATTGTCGAGAAACTATTTTTTTTTTATATACTTATTGCTCTTCACATGAGTTCCCCATAAAATAGACAAGTTTATTTTGGTATCCAATTTACTTTGGGTCCAGAAAGGTTAATACTTCCATTTGGAACCCACTTCAATTTTCCACATGTATTCTCATTGGTTTTTAAGCCTTTGGGAATCCACATTAAGTTTGGTCCAATGTATGTGTGGTTTTTAAGGGCACATGTATAACTATAATGACATTTTTTGCAACAATAATGACATGTGATGAATGAACTTGTTTGCTGACTTGATTTAACAAAATATTTTGAATAAGCCTTTTATTTAATATTTTGTTTGTACCAAATACCGGCTTTATAAAAAATAAGTCTTTGATTAGCTAATAATTTATTCCTTATTTCTTTATGTTTGACTTTATTCTTAAGCAAATCATTTCCTTGAATTGAGATATTCGTGGATATACAAGATTCATGTTCTTTTGCCTTTTGCTTAAGTTCATCATTTTCTTTAATAAGCAATGAATTTTTCTTCCTTATTTCTTTATGTTTATTAAACAATGATTTAAAGTCATTTTTAAATTCATCCTATAATTCAAATAGTTCTTTATATGACATGTCATGCTCACTATCACTATCTTCACTGTAATATAATTCATATGATGTACTATTAAGTTTAGTGCGTACCTCATCATCATCATTCTCTATGAGACATAAGTTTGCGAATTCACTCTCGGATGATGAAGAGTTTGATTCTTCAATAAAGTCATCCTATGTTGCCTTCATCACTTTCTTCTTGCCCTTTTTGTCCTTCTTGGATTTCATAGGGCATTTAAGTCTTATATGGCTAGGCTTTTGCATTCATAGCAAATGATCTCCCTCTCTTCTTTCTTATCCTTGTCCCTCTTGTATCGATTTAATTCATGATATTTTCTTTCTTTATTTTTGATCCCCTTAGATTTTTCTTTCTTGAAGTATCTTCTCATTTGCTTTGCCATGAACATGAGGTTTTCTTCTTCATCTGATTCAACCTTACTTTTACTTTCATATTATTTTCTGTTCTTCAAAGCAATATTCTTTCTTCCTTTGTCTTTATCTTTATCTTTATTTCTTCTTTGGTAAGGTCCTCAAGTCTTTAAATTCTTGAATTACAGTAACCTTTGCTTCTCATGACCTAGGTAAACATCTCAAAATCTTTTGTACTAGGTCAGTATTAAAATATGATTTACCTAATGATTTTAAGCCATTTGTGATGTCGGTAAATCTAATAAATATTTCTTTGATGTTTTCATGTGGTTTCATTTTAAATAACCAATAATCATATACTAGCATATTTATTTTAGAGTGTTTAACTCCACTAGTACCTTTATGTGTGATCTCTAACATTTGCCAAATGGATTTTGCATTTTCGCATCCATATATTCTATTGAATTTGGACCTATCTAATGTACAGTAAAGTATGTTCATTGTTTTGGCATATAATGTATGCATATTTCTCTCTTCTAAAGGCCAAACTTTCCTAATTTTTACTATATGTGTTTTGGTAACTTTATCCTCTATGATGGGTTGAGTATACCCTTCCTCTATAATACTTCAGATTTCAAAATCAAGAGTGGACAAGTAAATTGACATCATTCTTTTCCAGAAAGCATAGTCATTATCATCAAAGAAGGTTGGTCTATTTGTAGATTGCACTTCAAATAATTGAGATGGTACATTACTAAAGGTGACCATTATATCTACTACTTTGAGTTGTTAAGTCTATACGAAAAGAATATTTTTGTCTCTGATACCACTTGTTGGCCCAGGTGGCACACCCAAGAAAAGGGGGGTGAATTGGGTTTTAATAAAATTTAAAAAAAATAAATTCATTTAACTATGCCTTTGCTCAAGCAATGAAATACAAATATGTGCAATGATCAAATCAATAAATTATAGATGCTTGAAATGTAAAAGCAAACAGAATGTGAAAGCAAACTCGAAAATTTATAGTGGTTCAGCAAATACAGCCTACTTCAACTCTCTCAGATTTTCAGCACACCAAGGTTCTCTAGTCTCTTAGTTTTGATTCGGGTCAAGTGTAACTCAATTGCAACTCCTTCTTAACAAAGAAAAGTTGATGAATACTAAAATTGTATATTTATTGAGAGTTTATATTATCATTTTACACTTAAGAATGTTGTTAAAAACCCTAAAATAAGCATCTAAAGATTCAAAACAAAAGTTTGCCTAATTCTAAAAAATGATTGATTTTTCATAGGTTTTGTATAATAGACATATCTTTCAATCTTGAGATTTAATTGATAGAATTCTTAGGCCAACGAATCATGGACTTATCGTTTCAAAATATTGTAAGCTAAAGGTTAGACAGTTCAAGCGTTTAGGTGGTCAAATGGGTGTAAAAGAAAGTTTTCGAACACTTGCCTAACCTTAGCCTAGTTCTTTGATATTTGTCCTTGCATTTTCCTATAAATAATTGCTTGTATTAGAGAGCTAGCATCTCTTAACATCTTCATTTCTTTATCCCATCTTTTTTTTTACAATATATTTCTAAATTTGTAAGTAGGGCTAGGGTAAAGCTTTGTTGAGTTTGTAGTTTTCATTCATTTATCCTTTGAGTTATTCTTCAATGTTAAATCTTTCAATTGAGTGAGTTCTATTTCTCGAAAAATATTTTGATTTGTTAGAGAGCTTGATTCATTGTTAATAAATGGTATATTGAATGCTTGTTATTTTCTACATCTCAAGAGCAAGTGCTTTGGTTTGTTAGAGAACTTGATTCATTGTCAACAAATGTTACATTAAATGCTTGTTATTTTTCTACATCTCATGAGCGAAGTAAGTTATAGTTTGTCACAAATCAATTTAAAGAATAATATTTTATTTTCTTACCTTTTCCTTAAAGAGTTATTTTAATGTGCTTAAATGTTTTATCTTCCAATTAAGATCAATCTTTAGTTTATTCTTAATTGAGTTATCGTAAAGAATAAAAAAATAATTTCTACAAATTTCTTCAAAGTAGATCTCAATGCCCTACTGTTTAATAATATTGAAATCTTATCACAAAAACCAATTTATCAACACAATTCTCATAACACTTGGATAACTGGACTTATAGTAAACTTGTATAACTAATTCACTGTGTAACCAAACAACTTGCTTTAAACCGAGTGAAGTGTAACCTTATAGCAACTTATTTTTACTGAGTGAAATGTAACAAAATAACAACTCCTTCTTTAAATGGGTGAAGTGTAACCCAAAACAAAGATTAATCCTAAAAATGATTTAGAAGAAATATCCTATTTAAAGGATAGATTTACAAGTATAGCTCAAAGATTTTTCACTTTAAATGAAAATAATTTGCAATCTAAAGCTCACTTGGTGTTTTTTAAGGATGTATTACTTGTTCAATATTGATTTTCAAATTCTTGCTCAAATTTATTTTCTCATTAATTGTATATTTTTTCATCTCTTGTGATTTCTGTCAAAAAAGCTCTTTTTATAATGATGTAGATCTTTAAATGATACTTTGAAAAGATCTCCAAATGATACTTTGAAAAACCTTGAGTGAAGAAATAGCTGTTGTGTTTGAAAAATATTACCATTTTGTTTGAAATCCGTATCATGTATCGATCTCTTTTTACTCTGGTATTGATTCGTTCATTTAAATTCAAATATGAATTTTTCTTCAACTCCGAGTATCGATCTCTTCTCTCTCATGTATCAATCTAGACAAGTTCGTAAATAATTTTAAAGTCTCTAATTTGAATGTATTGGTCTCTTTAATAAAGGTATTAATCTAGTCAAGCTTGTAATTTCTTGTCAAGTCTCTAACTTGACTTGTATTGATTTGTTCAGGTAAACATATCGATCTGGGTCAAGTTTTAAATATTTTTAAAGTCTCTGACTTTGAATGTATTAATCATTTCTTCATATGTATGGATCTGAGCAGCTTGGTAATTTCTTTTAAAGTCTCTAACTTTACATGTATTGATCTTTTGAACTCTGGATATCGATCTCTTTTAAAGGTGTCAATCTTCATTCTTATTGAATCAATTCGTTTGTACTTGTGTCGATCTCTTTAACTCCATATATCGATATTATAGGTTTAAACACAGATTTCTCACAGAAAATTGTTTAGTTTTGCTAATATACAAACTTTATTAAAACTTAACATATTCAAACATATTTATATCAATTTAATATACATTTAACAAGTGAAATTGACATTATTAACTAAAGAAATACAAGTTTATTCATCATCGAAAACACATAGCATTTAATATGATATCATCATCAACAATTCAAACCTTTCTCCTGCAAATGATATCATTAGTATATGATATTAATTGCTATATTTTGTTCGTTAAAACACCAAAAGAAAAACACAAAAACAAGTCAATTACATTGAAAATTTTGAATTGGAAGGTCATTTGCCGAAAAATTGTACTGAAATGGGAGCTCATACCCTTGGCCTGAGTGCTGGTGCCTTTGGCCTTAACCTCATGGCCTTGGCCCGAGCACTAAAAACCATTTTTTTAATTTTTATTATTAAATTTTGTATTAATTAATTTTTTAAATTTGTATTAAGTAATTTATTTGAATTTGTAGTAATTTAAAATTGGTATTAAGGAAATTTTTTATGAATTAATTTATTTGTATTTGTAGTTATTTAAAATTTTCATTTAGTAAATTTTTTTATTAATTAATTTTTGAATTTGTAGTAATTTAAAATTTGCATTAACTAAATATTTTTATTAATTAATTTTTTTAATTTGTAGTAATTTAAAATTTGCCTTAATTAAATTTTTTATTATTTTTTTAATTTGTATTAATTTAAAGATTCCCCTAAACAAAAATAAACTTGTCAGTAATCTTCTATAAATATCAATTACTTTGTTATTTTTCAAGTATGCCTGATATTGTGCCGATTGGTGTTCAGTATGGAGGATTATAGATTACAACATCAAACGGCTCTGAGAAATACCATGTGGAAGGTTTGACTCTTACTGTTTCAAAGAACGTCGAGTTCTAACAATCTTTTAGTATGATATATGACTGCACTCAAATTGATTAGGTGGAATTCACAATCTATATAAGAACAAATTTTAAGGACAGTAATGTTGGAGATATGCCCTAGAACCAATTGTGTCATACGGTTTAGGGATATCATCCTTATGTATATATATATATATCTAAATTTTGAATATTATTGTAAATTAGTTTATGATTAATAAAATGGCATTTATATCA
>JAXCLQ010000002.1:3945626-3964466 GCA_035584115.1 Cedrela odorata | reverse complement strand
ATCAATTTTCCACTTTGTAACCTATTCTGTTGTAGATGTGCATATTCTTGAGGTTGGCAAGGGGAAAACTGACAAGAATTGTTCCAGTCACGAGATGCTTGGCATATTCTGAATGAATTTCATCAAAATTTGGCTGAACTGCATAACACCTTTGTTCGCCGGCCATTAAGATGATTCTTGTTTAGCGCCTATGGAAAGTTTGTAGTGCTTTGGAAAGCCGGTCTCGGGCCTTGGGAGGGCACAGAGGATTTTGCTGTCTTGGCTTTTAGCAGCAAATTGGCGAGTGGGAAAACTGTTCCCATCGTGAGTAGAGTGAAAGCATGGACTCTGATCATTGTCTTAAAAGACAAAAATGCTGGAGAAATTTCAGAGAATTGGAAATCATGTGTGAGCCAATTAAATAGGATTGAAACGAAAAATGGATGGATTGAAGCAGCAGAAGGGAGGACACTTCCATATGTAGATGGGTTTAACGGGTTTTCCTTCCCGACGTTGCATGCTGTGTGCTTCATCAGTGATTACGTGCCAGTTTGGAGAAAATCAGAAAACTTGTTGTCAGTGGACTATTACTTGATTATCTAACATTACCCACCCATGACTTGAGCAATTCTTTTCAGTTTATATCTCAGCATATTATCACAAGTCATAGCCACGAATTTCATTGTTACTTGGAGAGCCTTTTCTTTTGCTCATTTGCAACCGCCGTTTAAGTAGAGTTGCAATAACCACTTTAATCAACTGTATTCAAACTTCACGGGTTCTCTGCCATGTGGGGACTTCGTTTAACATTTGACGTATTTCTAATACCTTTTTCCTTTCTGGGTCATGCCGTAAGACTTGGAAAGTCACTTCTGCGGCCTTCCAAGCCAGGAAAAGCAAAGAAACTAGCACGCAGTCCATCGTCTGAAATGACCATAAAACAACCATATTAAACTATGTAGGCGGCTGCGAATCAGAGCCAACTTTCAATAGAAGTTTTACTCCAATTTCTGTACCATTGTTGCCGCTCAAGGTTAATACTGCGTACCATTAATAGTATTGGTAATTGTAATCATGTTCAACTGCCAAACCTTGTTAATCAGTCACTCAAAAACATCATCCTCTGTACTGTAATCCAAGTAACCCTGCTCCTGCTGGGTTGTGATAAAACAAGGATTTAACAAAGTAAATCACAAACAAGGATAGAACTACAATAACAATACAAGTGAGCAGTTATAGAGAAAATGGTACATCTAATATCAGTAAATTAAAAAAAAATAAACTCCATACAATAAGATTTCAATCAATCTTCACAAATTTCTGAAGCATTTTGAAGACTAGTGTAAAGTATATCAAATAAATTATATCACCTTCCCTTTATGAGTTCAAGACTAAAGCAAGCTTGCCAACACCCAACATAAATAGTGGCTCACTTGCCACAACTGTAGAACCTCTTAGTGTCTGCAGAGCAAACCTACCTATAACCTGGTCTCCTTTTACTTAACTTTCTTCTCTTTCTTGACTTGACGCTTTTGGTATAAGATGATCTGACTCAGGATGGTGCCATTTGTCACGATACCAATTACAGAGCCCAAAATTACTTCAAAAGAATTAAGGACAGCAAATGCTTGAGCACATGCATAGCAACTGGAAAGCTAAGAACTAAAAAACGACTACAGAAGGGGAAGCATCTTATAAAAGATTTGGTGTCTCAATAAGTAGAAATTAATGCAGCGCCTATAGTTAACCATATTAGGTAAGATTATGATTCAAATTTTCGAACATTCCTAGACATGCTAAAGTTAAAATTAACACTTATAGTAAATGCTATAAATCTGCTTTAGCGACAAAAGATAACCTTCCGAAAAAAGACATGTAATAATTCATTGGAGAAACTCATGCAATTGACAACTAAGAAAAGTAAAAAAGGATACCACTTGTTGGTGCTTTTTCTTGGATGCTTGTAAAAACTCTCACTGTGGAACCAAAAAGAAAATGATAAGTTGTTGACTTTGTTGTAAAACAAATTATATACCTTTCCCTATTAACTCAACAGTACTTAAATAAATAATAAGAACTCACCCATGGAACCACCAAAATTCATGAAACATGTCAGGAAGCTGAGCTCCCCGGTGCTTTTGTTCTGCTCAAAGAATAGTTATTAATCTTTAACATTAGAAACTTCTCTTTACAGATAATATAAAAGTTGAAGTAGGTAATATCCCACAAATTAACAGAAAAATGATTCTACATTTCAACTTACTTTAAAGTTCTCCCATATTTGTGGGACCCTGGCAAAGAAAAATATTGCATGCTGGGATGCCTGTAGTAGATCATTGCCACATAAAATAAGTATCAAACATACAGAAACTCAAAATTAAAAAAAAACAAAGTTCCGAATGTTCGGATATGTAGATGTGCGAATGTTATTTCTCCCCATAATCTATTTGGCTAATGAAGACTGGAAGATAAACATTGCCACTCACATATAGAGCTTCAAAAAGAACAGGATCAATCTGACCACCTAAAATGGTTGGTGCTACAGCACAATATCTGAAATACCATCAGATCAAAGGAAAGGTTGATAGTATAACTTATCCTTGCATATTAAAATTTCAATAGAGAAAACCAGAAAATAAAGTGATCGGACAAGCAAGTAGGATACAGCAGAGCCCTGATCCGCGTCATAGTACTAACAGGTTGTGAAAAGTAGTAGATTACAGCAACTAAAATTATTGCTGCAATAGACAAACAAAAGAGGAATAGTGTTAGTTAAGTATCAGCATCATCATGCAGCATAATTTAATGAAGATAACAACACCTCATCTAATTTCCCTAAATGACCCACCAACTTAGAGTAAATGGAGTTTTGACAAAATTTCTCGTGTAAAATTTGTGAACAATGTAGGAACAAACTACTGTAGTCAATCTAACCTGGCTGCGTCTAACTGCCTAATATGTATGATATGTGCAGTAAACATTAAATATGGGAAATTAATCAAGATGCAGTTCTCCTTTTTGCTAATTTATCCACTCTTTACTTAAAACATGAGTTGTATATATGAAAATACTACCTTCACATGAGAATAACACCGTTGAGACTTGGTGTGAACATCATCACTCACTAATTGAAAATGGATAATTATATTTTGTTTATAACCTAAACCCTCAAAATCTCAACTTCATGTACCATCACTATTGGTCCTTAAATCAGGACTCCGATTTTGTCACAAAATTAACTAAAATTGTTTTACATTGAAAGCAAATATGGGAAGAATGAAACATACCTTGGATCAAAAGAAAGGCCAACTCGCCATATGCAGAAAAAGGAAGCCCTTTGTGAAGGCAGTACGCCAGAGCAATGGTATACCCTACTACTTCCAGCTCAAAGGCTACAACACTAAGCCCTCTTACACTTCTATTCTTCAAGATTTTCAATATCTAAAATTATACAATAACAATGATTATATTAATTAACAATAATTAAGGTTCAGTTTGGGACTTCAATTCCAAACAAACCCCTAAGTAAAGAGAAGCCTTATTCGCATGCCTATACTACCAAGAGAAAATTCTATAACTAAACGAAGAGATTTCAATTCCACAAATTATTGGCGATTGCAACTCAACTATGATGTGGATTTTAAACAGACACTTTCAAGTCAGACTCACAAGCATTTCCATTTCCATTATCAATTTAGAATCGGCCCTTAAAAAAAAATTCTTCGTGAGGGTTACAACGAATCTCATCGGTCGTCTACCAATCCACATTAAATGGAGATTATTCTTTATTAAAAAAAAAAGAAGCTAATTGAATGGATCAAAACAAATAGCAGCTTCATTAACAAGAGTAAGAAGTATGACCTGAGGGAGTTTGACCGTGGTGGAAGCGGCAACAATGCAGTAGCCAAGGAGCTTCGATATGAGCGGCAGTAAACAATCTTTCTCTGGAAATTTGCCGTTTTGTAGAGATCCGATTGCGCAGCTAACATCAATCCCTAGGTAATCCATATCTCCTCTATGGATCCGAATCCAATTCAACCCACGAACAACTATTGCTAGGAATGGTACCTAGCTAGCTGCCTTCAAACGCACGGGAAGACGATTTAGTTTTAAAAAGGAGAGTAGTTTTTCATTAATAAGATTTTCTCTCTTGTAAATTTTATAAATTCTACTGATTCTATCATTTAATCCTCTAAAGTCTAAACCTTGATTGATACAGTATCCGTGGGCCTAGGAGATGGTCGTCGGCCTCAACCGAAGGGGGGTTGTATGGACTGTCAATTTGTCATTGATTGAGCCCACTTACAGGAGCAGAAGGCCATCTTTTGTTAATTTTTCGATTGCATTGCCATGGGTTTGCCATAAGTTATAAATATGGGCCTCGTGATAACTGGACAAATCTCTCGCGATCTGGTTGTTAAAAAACAAATATTTAACCCAGTATGCATTTGTATATTTAATGGAAAAATTCACAAAACAAACCTTATTTTAAATTAATCAGTTTTAATTTAATTTGATCAATACGATCAATTTCGTAATTTTTGAACAATTTTGCTCTCACGTGATCGACAAAATTCTTAAAACAGTACCTCGTTCGTGTTGGATTGTTATAATAATCATTTTAAAAATTTTCCTATTTAAATTTAAAGATGCATGATCTTCTAAGAATGTCTAATTCCTATGAAGTAAAAAGAAAGTTTTGTCATTCCATTGGCTTTAATTGGAAATTGACCTTAGAGCTGTCCGCACAAGCATCTAATAGGGTAAATAGGAAGGTTTGGACATCTACTAGGACTAATTTGTTAAAATATGTTACTGGGATGGAGGTAATGCCACTTTCAGTTGATCTTCAGGTAATTTCTTTATTGGTTAGATAATTACATTATTTTTTACTTATTATTTACGGGTATCTCTGTGCTATTATTACTTATTATTTGGAACCAGTGAAACACGGTACTTGTAATTACATATGCGTCTTTATTAAGCCTGAACAGAAAAAAAAAGGTGGAAATTAATGCTAAGGTTCAAACTTCAAACCAATGGACGACCTTGGTCATCAAACGAAATAAAGTTTTTAGCAGAAAATTACAAATTGGAAGCAAAGTCATGATCTCTCTAAACATACGGATTCTTATAGTGACCCCGGACGTGATGCTACATTGATTATATAAGCGCAAACAATGGGAAATGCAAGACCTCAGTAAGGCGGGGGTGGATAGATTCCAGATGGAGGACCTGTATTCATTCAGAGAGAGAGCATCTGGATTAAGAGGTAGAAATCGTACATGGTCGTAGAAAAAACTTGAGAATTGAAGAAACGAGTGTACCTGGAGGATAATAAGTTGGGGCCTGAGGTGGAAGCGGGTGTGGCTGTGGAGGATAGACTCCAGGTGCAGGAGGAAACGTCTGTGTAGGATAGCCAGCGGGTGGAGCTGGAGCCGTGAGAGGATAGGGAGATGGCGGATACGTTGCCGGGTGAGGAGGGTACGCTGTTGTGTAAGGAGAATAGGCGGTGGTAGGCGGGTAAGGAATTGGAGATGCCTGTGAGAAGGAACCAGGCCGTGAGAGCTGGCTCAAGGCGCCAGATGGTGTTGCATATTGTGGCGCTGACGGAGCTACTTTTGACGTCGACTGCTGCAATTAGTCGCCTGAACATGGTTATCTTGTTGCAAATAATGTGAAATATTCATTATGCTTCAAATAATGCAAGTTATGATTTCTAAACATGAGGGTGAAAACTGTACCTGGGAACTTGAGTAGTGCAAAATCAGTCTGATTTCTCCCGAGTGTCTGCATCAAAGGAGAGGTGAGAGGTATGAGATATATAAAGAATTATAGATGGCAAGGGAAGGGTTAATATTTATTTTACCTGCCGGTTTTACTCTGAAGTGGCCAGGCAGCATCATCAAAACCTTGGGAAAGGCCTTTGTGAAGTTGAATCCTAGAAAGAAGCAAGATAAGGCGATGGTTGGTTAAAAAGTATATATTCTTCTTCCTGTTTTCTTAAGATTGTTCAAGTGTGACAATTGAATTACCTTCCGGACCCAATGAATTCATCAGGTTTAAGGGGGTGGCTATTCCAGACCACAACATTCAGTTCCCGGAGGCCTTCAATAAGTGGGAAAACGAACTTCTCTTGGTATGTGGGATTCTTACCACCATCTAACAAACCATTAGGAAATGAGATGGGAGAGTAGTCCCCAAGTAAATCTCAACAACATGATATCCATTGAAGAGAATTGAACATAGAAATTAAGATAAACAAACATGCATATATAGTTTTAGCTAAAAAACGGATGTCAGATATATATACCTGTACAGGTTTTTGTTCGGTATTTGGTGCTTCCATATTCAAGGCAGACATAAGGATCTTGTCTTGATATCCATTCTTTATCATCCAAGTTATAACATCCGACGACTAGAAATTTAAAATAGTAACCACATTAACAAACGATAAATAATGTCCACGGTCAGTCATTCTTTCAAGAAAAAGAGCAAGTGTATAAGCTGCTAAATAAACTGTAAAATTATACCAGTGACTTCAATTGGAAGGCCTTGGATTCCAGTGATCGACATGGATACTTCTTCAGTGAAATGAAGTTATTCTTTCTAAGTATTTAGGTGGGTATTGTCAATTGTTCCAACGCAAGATAGTATGTCCAGTAATATTTATACCGGGTTGGAGGGAATTGGTCTTTCTTGGTGAGGGTTGACGCAAACTGCAAACCCCCTTAAGTCTTCGTCGCTCCAACCTCAATCACAAGAGCTTTATTAATTAATAATGGTAGAATCCATCAACTTGCCAAAGAATTTCCGCAAGCAGTACTCCAATGATTATAATAACCAAGTCTATGAACGTTACTAATTATTAAAATATATTGTCTGTTATCGGAAGGAACATGCAGTGGAAGCTGAGAAATAAGAATTTCCAACGTAGGAAATCACCGTCTGATGCAAAAATTAAATTATCTGGGGATAAAATGTAAAAGGAAAAACCGCATGAAAGCTATAGGTTTGTGGCTCTCTAGTGTGTAAATCTGATTTGTCCAATATTACGTCCCACAGGTACTGCTTTTGCTTATTTATTCAAAGAAAACCATGTGTTTTTCAGCTGAAAAAGTCAGTCTGATAACAATATTCCATTCATTGATGTTAAGAGTCACGTTAAATTTCAAAAACGATGGAATAAACCACATAAAGTGCTGCTTCCAGAAATCTTCCCGTACCGTTGACAATGCTCTCAAAAAGTAAACCCCTTCCAACTTGGGCAAGTCAGCTATATATCGTTAAAATGCAAGCCAAAAAATTTAATAGCAAATTGCAACCTCTTATTTTGACATAACTAAACTAAATTGGCTTATCCATTTTAGTACGAACGACGATTACAACTGTATTTGAACGTGCCGAGTACTAACATGGAAATCAAATTGGCAACACAGCATAATTATCAGTGATTGCGTATACATTAAAAAAAATTATGGGCCTATTTAACATCTGAAAGAGAAAAGGGATTGCATTGTGTCCAATATAAAACGCCACCACTTTGGGCCACTCTGGACTAGCCTTTTTGGGCTAGTTCTTGTTCACTCATGGAGCGCAATTGAAGGTCAAAATAAAAGGCAACCATTACCAGCAGTTGATCTTGTATTCTCATCTGTATCTCATGTCCGTTGCCTCTCCTTCCTCTCTACAGAGTTAGATTTCAAGATTTGATTCTCGACATACAGCCAACTAAAAATATCATTTACATTCTATAATTTTACGTGTTCTGTATGTTGATGGATAAGCAAAATTTAAGATAGACTAAGAGTAAAGAATTAAAAAAAAAAAAAAACCATTTCTTTTGGCATAAACTCAAGCTTATTATATATTATATCTGAGGGATAGTAGACGATCCCTTGTAGTTTTAATAGCACCAGTATGGCAGTATGTGCCAGAGCATGGTGGTCTCTTTCTTATGAGTTATTGCTACTGGTGTGTTGCAATACTTGTCAAAATCATTTCTTCTATTTTAGTTCACACTCTTATCGTAATCTTGCACTTTATACAGTTCCAAAGCAGATAAAAATTCCAAGCATCATTCATCAATTATTCCATATCTACTACATGTTACCTGACTTTGCACAATATTATTTCTGTAGGGATTGATCGACAATCCTGTTTATTGGTCTGTTTTATTGTTCTACTGAGTTAATTGAATACTAGATACTGTATTTCTTCTCAGAAACTTTTTGCCCTGCCCTTAATTAGGATATATTATTGTATCATTACTGATAATAATTCCTAGAGCACGAGGCTTCAGGAGGATTAAACCAAATATTGATCGAAGATTTGGCAAGACAGGTTGAAGATATAAGGTGATTAAAATGGCATACAGGGAGGGATGCAGCAGCAAAAAATAAGCTTATAAATACAAGATGTAGGTATAAGGTTGCACTAATGGGGAGTTGTTGTTAAAAAAGTTAAATTCAAAGCGACAAGGAGAGGCAGGAAAACCGACACTTATAGGGGAGCGGAGGGCCATGTTATGCATGTCCTTTGACAAGGAGTGGGAGTGGGATGCTCGTTTGCAATTGCGTGCCTTACCGTTTGTAGCTGTCAATCGTTATACCTTCCCCCCAGAAGGGTACCATTCCCATCTTGTGTTTTTCAAACTGGACCAGTAGATATCATACGAGATTTTGCAAAAGCAATTAACCATTAACTGCAGACAACTTCATTTTACTTCAAACTGTTTGATATTGTCTTTGAAAAACGCAGTGTTAAAATTGGTCCAGTCACTTCTTTAAAACAAAGAAGTGACTTGAAAGATAATTTCTGTCGGTCCATATTCGATTACTAGGATGTATCAAATTATAATTTTGAAGCTTATTAATATCTAGCTTAGCTCATGTTTACTGAAATGATGTATTTGTTGTTAAATTTTGCGAAATTGACTAGGTTATAATTAAATGTGTGGAGAAATGAACACGAGTTGGCATTTGTGCAAGCAATAGGTACATAAAAGAACGAATATGTAAGCACCCATAATCTTACACTAAAGTGATGAAGATTGGAGAGCTGCAATGAATCTGACTAGCTAGTGAGACAACTAGTGCAGAGTACGATGCTTGTTAAAGATGGGTGGACCATTGGACGGATAAGGTGAAGGGTCCTAAATGTATAAATATTTCTTAACCTTAGATCTATGGGCCGGAGAACTGCACTGTGGATGGTAATCTAGCTAACTAGCTATATAATTCACAAACAGTGCATGTAAATGGCCAGTGGGGACGCAACGACTAAGTTCATGATTTGCTCCGGCAGCTGTTAAAACTACAAGTGGAGGACTACCATTTTTCTTTTCGCGGCAATTAGCCAGAATTTTCAATCAAAAAGTCTAATACTACATTTGTACAAGGTAGTAAATACTGTAATTGATGCTTTAACATTGTCTTGGTGTTTAGAGCACTATTCTTCTGGTTGATAGATTTACCTGAATACAGTGAGTTTATCTCATTCCTTGTAGTTTAATCTAGCCAGATTTTGATTTTCTACTTTTCCTAAGGGGAAGAGCTTTTATGAAAGTGGGTGCCCAGCGGATTGAAAGATTGGGATCTTCAGATATTTCGTCAGAGAATGTGCCTAAGAATGTAGCTAAGATGTGTGGCATAACACCAGGGGAGAGTTCTGTTACTAAATCTGCAACTTCCTTTTTCTTCTTTTTAAACACAACTAGATTAAACAATTTAAACTTTTGGGTGAACTATAACAATATTGAAGTAAATGTTGCCATTTATGAGACATTGCTAAGTGCTAAAACTTATATCACAACCTTATAATACGTATGTTGTTTACATTACAGACGGCGTAGCATCAGCCAGCTATATATGAAGGTGCGTATCTATTGAACAATGATGTGATATTAGCCAGCTATATATGAGGGTACGTATCTATAGAACAAGAACACATACAAAACAAAAGGAAGGTTCGAAGCTACAACTAGGAGAGCTTGTCTGCCCAAGAAACCTTATGCCCACGACCCTAAGAAAACGTGTAACAAAGACTCTTAAATCAATGGGTACAACATAATCAAACAAACTGGTTCTCGAGAGTAATGATCATTTAAGGTGGCTCTTGAATAATAAATGTAAGGGTCCCGCCATGTAACTAACTGAAAAGGGTACTGTAGCTCTGAATTTAGTTAAGAGTGTCCTTAAAACACTCGGTTCTCTGCGCTTGGGGATTGGCAACAGTTTTTGTTTCTCTTTTCCTTTTAATTGTGACTTGAAACTAGGACTTTCTGTCTAGTGGTGCCTCATTCTCATTCTCTCTCTCTTTCTTCGAGTGACAATGGAAGGTGGACTTCCAATGCTTAACTGTCTCTTGCAGCAAACTTTGAGAAGCTTGTGTTCATCTTCTGATTCTTCTAATTCCTCGAAGTGGGTGTACGCTGTTTTTTGGAGGATTCTGCCTCGAAATTACCCTCCACCAAAGTAAGAGAAATATAACATAATTACATGGCAAGTATCAATAGTCTAAATTGATGTGTAATTAATGTCTGTAGATCATCACATTGCTTTGTTGCAGGTGGGACTATGGAGGTAGTGCCCTTGATCGCTCCAACGGAAATAAAAGGAACTGGTAGTTCAAATGAATTGTACCAAATTCAATTTTCATTTTGTTTCATTTGAGTATTAAAGTGGAATTTTGTTTCAGGATTCTTGTTTGGGAGGATGGGTTCTGTGATTTCTATGAATGTGAACGTGCGGGAAGTGGTTACATAAAGGGGAGGTTTGGAGCTGATATCTTCTTCAAAATGTCTCATGAGGTCTATAATTTTGGAGAAGGGTGAGAGTTATTAATCCTTTGATTAGTTTTTCCAATTTTTTTTAAATGAAAAAAAAAAGAAAGAAAGAAACTGACTGAGAGAAGTTAAATTGCCACTGTGTTTGCTGCTTGGTTGTAGATTAGTGGGCAAAGTTGCAGCTGATAACAGTCACACGTGGGTATTTAGAGAAGCCACAAAAGAAAGTGATCCTGGTTTCGTCTCCTCTTGGAATACTTCTATTGAGCCTGTAAGGGAATCAGGAAACTTTTTCTGTTGAATGGAAAATGATAAATGCATGCATGAAAATGTAATATTTTATCTTTCACTTCTGACTTTGTCATGATTTTGTTTCTTAATACAGCAACCAAAGGCTTGGGAAATTCAATTTAATTCGGGAATTCAGGTTGGCTTTTTCACACGCTCAATTTAGTCAAAATTGAGCCCAACTAGATCATATGATAAGTTTCTTCCATTTTACAGACAATTGGCATCGTTTCTGTGAAAGAAGGCATCATTCAACTAGGTTCATTTGATAAGGTCTCTCTCTTCTCTCCCTATTTACATTGTGTTTTGTACATTAAATCAAATGTTGGCTGATGTGTTCTTCAGATTGTGGAAGATCTCAATCTGGTGATCAGTATACAGAGGAAATTCAGCTATCTTCTGAGCATTCCAGGCGTCTTTGCAATACAGCGGTCATACCTGCCAGTCCATTTTCCATACATCATCAAACCGAATAATCAGACGACGGAAAGCCAGGAAACAGCTTTCCTAGCCGATGACAAGCAGCAGTTAACCGGAGCAAAAAGATTGCTCAGTGAGATACCTGAAGATTCTCCACTCAAATCCATTAATTTAGGTTGGAACAGCCCTCAAAATGGCATTGCAGGAGCACCCATGTGGTCAGTACCTCCTCTTTTACCTACCGTGTCTTGTAGTCTTGGAGCTCTTCTATCAAAACTACCTTATGTGATCCCATCCTATAATGTCAATGGATCTCCTGACACAGCTTTTATGAACAACAACAACAATAGAATCAATGCTACAAGCCAGAGACTGAAGGATGATAATGGTGGTGTATTAAGTAAAGTCCAAGTTGCTGATAGAAAAATGGATTCCTCTTGTCAATTACAAGATCAAGAACAAAAGCCGGCTTATATGAACACTAATTTACAGATGCAGGGAGATAATCCACTATATATCAATTAATTAGGAGAACCCAATTGTAATTCTGTTCATAAACATAAGGATTAGCTACATCATTGCTTCACAATCCTTTGCTGACGAACCATTATTTCATTGTTCATGAAATGGTAGCTTTATAAAATATATTTAAGGTATCATGTGATTCATATAACTTGAGTACATGCTTTTGTTTTAATACTGATCCAAAAGCCTCTTTTTTTCTGTTTCCCTTTTGGCCTGTTGGATAGTAACGAAGATGATATTGTTTTAAATAATGTATAGATGCTTTCAGGATTTGACAATATAGCAAGATAATGGTATGAAATAATGAAACAAAATTGTACTTTGAAAGCTTAAAAGCAAGTTAAATTGTAATTGAGGCCAGCTTTTAGAATAATACATCAAGAATGAATTTATAGTTATGAAAAAAGGCAATGATTTCCCGGCGTGGAGTGCAAGGTTGGGGTGGCAAAGTGGGTCGCTGCGGCTGTGGTCTATCCCTATCCCTATCCCTTAGGCTTAGGGTATTGGAGTTGGACTCCACCATATGTAATGTAATGGTCCTCTGATGAAGAAATAATTTGACAGGAGATATAATTCATGATCAAGTTGTCGTATGCGACATTTGGTAGCCAGTCTCCGACAAAATGGATGGTCCCCGACCTCATCTTTTAGATTTTTTTAGCTCAATAATCTAAGAAAGATAGTTGTGATTTTGTATTACGAGACAAGTGATCCATTTGGTTAGATGAAATCCATGAAGTAATTAACCCATTTCTTACATAGAACATAATCAATTAACTCAATCTATTCACTAATGGATTGCCTTTACTTCGAAGTGAACAATTGTGCTTTCCTTGCACTTGCGGACGCGGACCATTTTTTGGATGCATGTTTAAATTGTTCGACATGACAACCTAGTGAACAGAAAAGATTCAAGGATTTTATTGAGCCTGGAGACTAAAATTTTCATGAATGAATATACACCAATGCAGCCCTTTGTTAGTAACTTGCCATACCAATCCTATTTCGGTGATGAAGCATCAAAAAAAGCAGAACACAAGAAAGCAAATGTGATGATTCGTCATAAAAGCCAAGTAGATTTAAAACCACAAATTAAATTGTCTCCTGACAAACAGTACCAAACAAACAAATAATATCTGGTTGTAGTGATAATCTCAATAAATTTAAATAATAATAATAATAATAATAAATCTTTGTGTCATCCAGGAACCAGAATGTCTGGAAGTTCTTTCGTTAACCTATGTAGAAACTGAAATATATATGGCTTGTAAGAGGCAATTGTCGTGAATTCTTGGGCTAAGGTGCAAAGTGAGTAGGATTCTTGGGCTAACTCTGTCAGCGGAGCCCATGCAGTGGGGTTTTTGGTCCTTTCGATCTCCTCTTAAAAGGACATCTCTCTTCAAGACAGAAGTCCCATCTTGTTACAGTCAAGATAGATGACAATAAAAATTAATAAGAGGATTTCTTTTAATTAGGCCACAACTCATGCAACATTCGATAACAAGTCACCCAAGGCAAGGATGCTCACACCCAAGCAAATTTAAATCAATCTACAAATACAACAGGTCTTCTAGGGATGCATCAAAGACATTATCTAAATTATAATCATAGACAACAATACTACGCTTAATTCAAATGTGTGATTCAACAATTGATATCAAGCGAAGGTAAAATTAAAATACTTCATGAAAGCAACTGCTGAATAATGACAGGATTTACAGAGGATGTTCGATTTTGATAACAATTTATCTGTTTGTTGTTCAAATGCAACATAAATAAAGAACTATGTACATAATCAGCATCCAAATTATCTTTAATAAACCATACATCTGCTGCTGGTCTAACGTTCAAACGATGGTTTGCAGTTATGATAAACCACAGCGGCCAACTTTAATCACTGGTATGATTCTTTTCAACCTCCTGTTAGCCATCTACTGCTTTACCAGTCCAAACTTTAATTAAGCACTGTTATGTTTGCCTTCACTTCCATGAGCCCAGTAAGGTGTAGCAGGAGTGCGCCTCATTGCCTTCACTCCCAATGGGTTGTCCTTGCTCTGTTACAAAACAGATAAGACATAAACGATATTATAGTGGGGAAGCAAAAACCGCAAGTCCATCAAATATAAACTTGAAGGTTGAAGGAAAAACATTAATTTCTTAAATGATCATGTAAATGCAACATAATAGCTTCAGTTGAAAACATGAAAAGTGAACATTTTCCTATTGGTGTGATGCTATACCCCTAAATAGCAATGAATACTAGCAAAATTTAATAGCTCTTACCATCAAGCAAGTCCCTGCTTGAACGTTGCAGACAGGAAAGTCATGTGGGCAGCAGCTATAATGGTCGTCACAGCAGGTGGCAGCCTCAAGTGGGCAGCAGCCCCATGCAAAGCAATAATTGCCATACTGATAGACACAGCAGCAGGTGTTGCTCTCTGGGCAGGAGTAATAACTGTCACAGACAGTTGGGGGCTTTATTGGAGATGGTGGAGATGGCCCAGGGTTGGGGGGATTTTGGCCTTTCTTAATGGGATAAGAAGCTTCCATGGCAATGCCACACTTGCCTGTTGCAGTGCTAGCCAAATTACGCTCCATCTTAATATAGCCAGACTCTCCCCAACTTTTGCCCCATGAATTCTTCACAATCCAGTAATCAACTCCATTTTCTGTGCCATATCCAACAGCAGTAACACCATGGTCAAGAGCTGTCCCACATCTTCCAGTAAATACGCCCTGAAAATTTGAGAAATAGGACAATACTCTTTAGACTCTCATGAAAAGAACACACACTTGCCTGTACTTTCCTGATCTTGCTTAAAAGCAATTAGAATAAGTTCATTGTTATTGTTCAAATAGAATCCAATGTCATCTCCACCAATGTCAACACAACAGTGTCACCTTTTCAAATTTAGAAACTTTAACAAGAGCAAAATCCCTACTCTAGATGTCATAAGCGGGAAGGAAAGATGAAAGTTACCGATTCATAGAACTGGAATTCCCTTCCACCAGCTTCAATGGCAACGCTCACTGGTTGATTCGCAACAGCCTTTTTCAAAGCTTTCTCATCATTTTCAGTGACATCTTCATAACCATCGATTGTGACAACCTTGGCATTTTTCTACACAAAACCAAGAACCATAGAGTAAGAACAATTCTCCATCATATTGCATTTCCTCTTTAAAAGAAGATACCTACCCTGTATGTGTCACATCTGCCATTAACAGCGCGGTATGGATAATCTTCTTCAGAGTCAATGCCACCATTGTTGATGATGAACTCAAAGGCATAATCCATCAAACCACCATTACATCCTTCATTATATGATGTATCACAGTCCACCAACTCCTGCTCAGATAATGAGATCAGGTCATCTGTAACTATCTTGTTAATACCTTCCACGGCTGCAATTGTTGAGAATGCCCAGCAACTCCCTTCATTTCAACAAGACAAAATCACATTGTTAACATGCCATGTAGCAAGGAAAACAACAGAAATTTTGCTTTATAATTTTGTGACCAAGTTATTTACAGAAAGAATTTAATCTGAATTTGTTTTGAATCTATATTAGTTTTTTTTTTTTTCTTTTTGGGTACAAATCTAGGTAGAAAGAATTGCTAGTATCATCCTTCCGTTGTAAATTTTGTTGAATTGGAGTCATTTAACAGTATGTCAGACATTCATTATCCATAATCCAAATCTTAACATGTTTAATAAACACGCTAATTTTGCCTGCTTCAATTATGCAGAGATTTCTTGTTATGGAGGTAACTGATCAAACCCACTGACAGTAAGCGGTATACACACAGGCGAGAAAGTTGTCTTGTCTTGTGGCCCTATCCTTCCAAAAGAGTATGTGTACACGTAATCACATCTATAGCAAGACATTAATGCTACTGTAACTCTACAAGGTCAGTGAATCTAAACCAAAGAGCAGCTAAGTGCAACGGACAAAGAATCCTTGGCCAAGACAGGAAACTAGTTTCTTCGTAGTTTTTTTTTTTTTATTTTTTATAGCATGGGCTTGTTACTTGTTAGTTTAACTTAACTCCGCAGAGAATTTGTCAGAAAATATCTTCTTGTAGATTTCTTGTGATATTTTCTTGTAATATAAGATTAAAAATGTAAATCCAATTTGGACCATTATCTAAAATCTGTCCCAATTATCTGAAGTATAGCCAAAATACCCGGAACAGTTGATAGTGACAAAGAGAGCTTACAGGAAAATCATCACACAATTAACCGGTGATTGTCCTAAAATCTAAACGTAATACCAGCAAATCAACAATTGATCTGCCGACGTCAAAGTCAACTTACATGGCTGCTCTTTGCCCTAGCCAAGAGGCAACTGTGTAGATCCGTAAATACCGAAACTACCCTTTACCCTTATTACTCTGTAGTAGACTACCAGTGACAGGACATCCCCATCTTGCTCTTAATTTTTTTACCGTCTTATGATTAAAGACTAAATCGAATAATTTACGATAATAATAATCAAATCAAATTAAGTAACCAATAAATTAAAAGAATTAATCATAAAAAAAATTATTAAAAAAAAAAAAAAAACTTACCACAACTTCCTTGATCTTTAACTTCAACCACAGCTCCTTCCTTTCTCCAATCAACAGACTCCGGCAAAGACTCGCCGACACGTGGCTGATAACGATCGCTCCGTTTTGCCTTGAAGGAACTGTTTTTAGCACCAGTCCTTGTACCCAGGTACATGGATCGGTACTCATCGTTGGTTAAGTCAGCGAACCGGTTCAACCCGACCTTGTAGGTCCGGTTCTCTGAGTTATGTTCATCAATAAACCTGAGATTATCCTTAAAAATCTCAAACCTCTTCTCTTTTTCGCCTAAAGCGTTGTATACTTTGCCATGCTTTACAAGCCAGGCCTCGAATATCGCCATAACCTCATCATCGGTCCTCCCGCTAGATTTCAACTCGTGGGTTTTATCGTAAGATACGATCGACATGTCTAAGGCTGATGATAAAGTGAACAACAGTAAAAAGAACACGGCCATGGTTTGTGACGATGAAGATGATCTATGCAAACCCATCTTCCTTTTTTCTCCGTGTGATTTTTGGAGAAGATTGATTGTTAATGCGAAGCACGCAGTGGTGGTTTTTATAAAGGGAAACGAAACTGTATTGAATAAATTTATTGAGAGCTGACAAACGTAGAAATAAATATTTTAATAATATACAAATGCTCGTAGCTATCAAATAAGATTTGGACAACTAAGAACCACGACGACGAGACGTGATAGGCTGGAGTGAAACGCAAAGACACCAGCCACCACTCGTCTAAGTCCGTACAAAATTGGAGCGGCACTGAGAAATTAATTACAGTAATCTTTGTGTAGATTTAAAAAGCCAAAGGGTTATTGGGTAATTTGTTTAATTGAATGGTAGCCAATGAGGAAGTGCCAAGTGGTAGTAGGGAAATTTAAAAAGGTTGCATGGAGGAACGAGAGACTATGACTGCTCCTTTGTTCTTTTAACTGGGACCCACTTAAAAGTTGGAGAGACATGGGTGCTGCTTCCATCGACAATTTCGCCGTCCCCTTTCTTTTGTTTTTTTTTTAAATAAATAAATAAATTTCATGCCAAAAAACCCGATCATTTTTAATCAACGATGAGGATTTAATGTAATGTGTGATCCTCTTCCTAATAGATATTATTTGTTTGGTTTAATTCTAACACATGAATATGTTGCGTTACCTACTTATTTTTAAATTTCGCTCACCGACCTACCAAAAATACACGAAAACAAGGATGTAAATGTTTTTTCTAAATTACTTGTTCGATCGTTCAATTGAATAAATTTACCAAATTAAAATTAATTTAATCATAAATTAGTATATTTTGTACTCTAGAAAATAAATAAATGTAATAATTCAGATTCTCGTATAATATTTATGTTATGTTATATTTGTTACGTATTATATTAAGACAAACTCGAATTTAACTCATTAAATAATTATGTCAAAAATATATATTTTAACAATGAAATGATTAAATATATTATAATTGTGTCAATTATTTAATATTTTTTTATAATATTTATGATATATATATATAATATAAAAATAATTTTATAAATTTATATACAAAAATTAATAATATATAATTATTTTAATAATTAATTGTATTATTAATAAATTCACATATTAATAATTCTAAACTTGAACTCGATGTAATTAACAATCAAATCGTATTATGTCTCATATTTAATAATTATATTATTTTATATTATTATTTTAAATTAGTAAATTTTATAATGTGCTGTATTAAATTGATCAAATTGATCCATGGTGTTAAAAATTGTCACATGATAAATGCTTAATGTCAACCCCATGCTAATTCAAACAATGGGAATTACCAAAATTTTTCATCGAATAGACAATAAACGATCGAAGTACAAATTAATAATTGAATAATTGAATAAGGAAAATATCCAGCGGTCTTTCGCTTTCTTTAATCATGTGTTTTGAATAAGAGCCCCATACCAAAAGAAATAT
Organism: Cedrela odorata; assembly: GCA_035584115.1. Lineage (NCBI taxonomy): Eukaryota > Viridiplantae > Streptophyta > Magnoliopsida > Sapindales > Meliaceae > Cedrela > Cedrela odorata. The sequence goes on along the minus strand of JAXCLQ010000002.1, from coordinate 3,945,943 downwards.
CAGTGATGACGTGCGCCTAAAGAATTTGAAATAGCAGGCGCAATGGGCCATAGCCCATGATTTGGAATCTTTATGAATCTTCACTTAATATTATTAATTTATAAAAGGTCCGAATTGCTGATGCCACCCCACCCAAGCGATAAGAACGAATTAGAGCTGACAACTACATTTTATATTTATTAAATAAACACTATAATTATAATTATATGATTTTAATATTCCTTTATACGTTAAACAAGATAGTGATTTTGTTGACTTCTTCACAATTGAATCTGTATTTTATTTATTTATTTTATAAATAAAAATTAAATAAATAC